>MU789887.1:37301-148502 GCA_026770625.1 Nicotiana glauca
ACTCCCGAGTTCCGTGGTTCTAGCACGGTCGCTCAACTGCTACATTTGGCTAAAATCTGATTTTTATACAATGTTAAAACCTATAGTGCAATTTTAGAAATTTTACCGCTTTTAATCACAAGTTTTAAGGAAGTGAACGTCGTTTAAAAATGTATTTTTGGATCACGTCACATGAAATGCACCCGGATCCTCGACACATTCTTATTCAACATTTTGGGATTTGGATTTGGGTTGTATGAAATGCACACCCGTATTTAAGAAGGTAAAATTATTAAAAGCGCACCTAAAGCGACTAACAAGTTATTAGCTTTGCGGGAGGCTATGAAAATTCGCTAAAGGGCACGTCCCGAATTCTAAGTATTTTTAATATATACATTTATGAGGGCCCCGCAATTTTGCATTATATTTGGCGAGGCTCGTCTCATTTTTATTTAAAGGCCGACCTATAGCAACTACGATTTTTCTGTTTATTATTTGTCTCTAAAAGGCTAATTAATTTACATCTATAAATTCAAACCTCAAATTCAAGTCCGAATTCAAACAAAAGAGGACCCTTTTAATTTGAACCCGCTACCTAATTTAAAACCCAAATTTATATTTGCGAATTAATTTCCCATATTTCTAATACAATTTTTAAGAGTTTGTGACCTCTAGCAATTACTTTAGGCCTTAAAGGTTTGGCCCAGTGATTTTCTTTGAAATTTTTGAAGTGATGAAGTTGCATATTAAAGATGCTGGAATGGATTACTTCAGTGTATTATTATAAGCAACAAAAAACCTTACCCACTATTAGAAAAATAAAAAAGAAACAAAAGAGACCACTCTATCATTCTTTCGACATTTCAAATACAAACAAACAATTCTGTACCCATGTAAATCTTAGTTCAAAACTCAAATACAAATCATGCATAGTCATAATTATTAGACAGCTCAATTCAAATCTAACATTTGCAAATTCTCATAATTCCAAAACTTGAATATTTAAATACCTGGACAGTAGCGAAACCAACATACTCGCCCAAATATGGGCTTAAGAAACTTTAAAAAAAAATTGGAGCTCGGCAACATTGAGACCGCAGATTCGAACAAATCGCAGCAGTAGAAACCGAGATGGCAAAACTTGAATCTCAAATATTAACTGATATAGCAGAGAGAAACTCAGTCCTTGAAACTCTAGTTCTTTGCTTAACGTGAGGGGTGATTTTCAACAGAATTTTAGGTGTGCAGCTACTCTGTTTCTTGTCGAGGAGCGGGTCTATTATTCATATAATTATGTATTTAAGCTCACTCATGATCCAAATATGCACAAAATGCTACCAATATGTGCAGCAAGAACTTAAAACTCGAAAGACTGAATTCACTAGAACAATATTGCACCAATTATGACTTTGCTACTTCGGCTCGATCCGGTTAATACAGAACAAAAATCGAATCCCTAAAATTCGTTTACCAATACACAAGGAACTATTTGGATTTTCTAACACTTGAATCAACAATTCACTTTAAATCACTTTCATGCGGACAACTTCAGTCAATAGGATTATCATTCTCCACAAAACAACTCGACAAATGTTATATACTAGACTAATTCGAGCTGTACCTCCAAACACCAATAACAAATAAGTTTAAGGAAATCACAGTAATAGGAATCTACCAGAAAGATACTTAACTATATGTCATCAAAAATCCTTTTCCGTTGATATGGAAAGTGAATCAGTCAATAAAAACTTCTTTATCATTCAAGGATACGAATCCAATAGCTATTCAGTAAATGGTACAAAAGGAAGTAGCTAGAGATATGCGAAATAGAAAATGACTTCCGTAAAAAAAAATCGAGGAAACTAGAATACATGAATAATTTCGCATGATAAATCATGAAAACAGGACAGAATCAATACATGAACAGGCTGAATTTTATTTAAGATTCAAACACAAAAAAAAAAGATAGCCGAACATACCTAAACAGCAATAAAAATCCCAATAGAGGTCTGAACAGAAGAGGAGTTTCAACAAGCGATGAACAGTGAAAAATAACCCCAAACCAGAGGAAGAAAGACTTCAAAACCTAGGCAAATCCATTCGAAATCAGCAACAAGCAAACAAGCTTTGATTGTGAATTATTTGAATCTGAAATAACCTATCAGAACTCTACTGTTCGTCCTTCTTTTCCTTGAAGATGAAGGAGTCTGACATTTTTAATGCATTTTTGATATGTTTTCAAATGTGTGTCCATGTGACATCCCCGAGAACAGAGAAGAAGGAGAGGGAAAATAGCTGGGATCCAAAAATGGGGAGGGGAGCACGCTATTTCCGTGTCTCTAAGGGGAAGGGGTTCGGACTGGGTCAGGGAAGCGGGTTGGGCCGGATTTTGGAGGATTTGGGTCTTCAGGGATTTGTTTTGTTTGGGCTTGGGCAATTTTGGCCCAAATTTGGGCACTTCAATAAGACCCCCTTCTTTTAATTGGGTTTCTTTTAGTTTTTCTCCTTTTTATTTCTCTTGTTTATTTTTTGTTTTTGTTTTGTATTTTTATATTTTTTCTAATTTTATTAAAATTCTAAAAAACAAATTAACACAAAAAATTAGATTTCCTAATTCCCTATCTATTAATTTCTATTTAAAATGCAAACTAAGACATATTTAAACTAAAAATGCAAAAAGGGCCGTTTTTGTTATTTTCTTTGTATTTTGTTCTAAAACAACTTAACCGCTAATTAATCCTAAAAATATAAAATTAAATCCTAAATGCAAGTGCCAAGTGTATTTTTTATATTTTTCACATGAATTAAAATGCACCAACAAAATGCAAACATAAAATGTCACAAAAATTCACAAAATTGCGAATAATGAAAGAAATCATTTTATTTGAATTTTTGGGAGTAATGCATGTAGGGCAAAAATCACGTGCTCACAATGATGATGGTGTTTTGAGGTTGCAGGGGCGAGTTTGTGTGCTCAATGTCGATGGGATTCGAGAGTTGATCTTAGCGGAGGCCCATAGTTCTCGGTATTTTATTCACCCGGGCGCCGCGAAGATGTACCAGGACTTGCGGCAGCATTATTGGTGACGTAGGATGAAGAAAGATATTGTTGCATATGTGGCTATGTGTTTGAACTATCAGCAGGTCAAGTATAAGCATCAGAGGCCTGGTAGTTTGTTTCAGAGGATTGAGATTCCCGGGTGGAAATGGGAGAGGATTACCATGGATTTTGTTACCGGACTTCCGATGACCTGGTAGAAGTTTGATGCTATTTGGTTCATTGTTGATAGGCTAACCAAGTCAGCAAATTTTATTCCTGTTGCAGCCACTTATTCATCGGAGAGGTTAGCCAAGATCTACATCCGAGAGATTGTTCGCCTTCATGGGGTGCCGGCATCTATCATTTCGGACGGGGGTACGCAATTTACCTCGCGCTTTTGGATAGCAGTTCAGCAGGAGTTAGGCATCCAGGTTCAGTTGAGCATAGCGTTCCATCCTCAGACGGACGGCCAGTCCGAGAGGAATATTCAGATATTGGAGGATATGCTCCGAGCCTGTGTCATTGATTTTGGAGGCTCGTGGGACCAGTTTTTGCCTTTAGCAGAGTTCGCCTACAACAACAGCTACCAGTCCAGCATTCAGATGGCTCCATATGAGGCATTGTATGATAGGCGATGTCGGTCTCCAGTCGGATGGTTTGAGCCGGGAGATGCTCGGTTATTGGTTACGGATTTAGTTCAGGAGGCCTTGGATAAGGTCAAGATCATTCAGGATAGGCTTCGTTCGGCTCAGTCACAGCAAAAGAGTTATGCGGATCATAAGGTTCGAGATGTAGCTTTAATGATTGGTGAGCGGGTCTTGCTCCGAGTGTCGCTTATGAAGGGCGTGATGAGATTTGGGAAGAAGGGCAAGCTTAGCCCTAGGTTCATTGGCCCATTTGAGATTCTAGATCGTGTGGGAGAGGTGGCTTATAGACTTGCCTTGCCACCTAGCTTGTCAGCCATGTATCTAGTGTTTCTTGTGTCCATGCTTCGGAGGTATCACAACGATCCAGCCCACGTGTTAGATTTCTTGTGTCCCACTCGCAATTCCCATATCAGAGACCTGCTTTTTTCATACTGAGACGATTTTAAGCTTCATTTTTCACATTCCTCCAAAACTAAAACACCATAGGCGATTTTTCAAGAGCAAACCTTATTCCAAAACAATTGTAAGTTGATTTTCACTTAATTTCTTTAATCTTTAANAGTTTGAAACTCAGGTTTTGACCACGTGGGCCTGGGGGCATTTTGGAAAATTTTGAGTAAAACTTTGGAAAGTTCATTTTCATGCATTCAAGTTGATTCGATTAGCATTTGTTGATACATTCAAGTAATTTGTGACTAGATTCGAGCGGTTTTGTGGTGAATTCGAGGGGCAAAGATATACTAGAGGCTTGAGTGGATTTTTGGAGAATTTGAGGTAAGTGTTTGATCTAACTTTGGCTTGAGAGAATAGGATTAGGGTGTTATTAATTGCTAATTGCTAAATGATCGAGTACGGTGTACAGGCATGGTGACGAGTATCTATACACCGGTGTCTAGCATGACCGTGGGTCCTTGTTTGTACTTATTATGGTATTTTTGGGACTCTTCCATGCTAATTGATGAATTCTACATAATGTGAAGAGTATAAGGATTAGTTATGAATTGTGAATTCTTTAGAGCGTTGGCTCGAACGATAAAAATACTATTGAGTAAGAAATGAAAGAAATGGAAAGAGATATGATTAATCCCTTGCCGGGATGGTTTGAGTATATTGATTATCTCCCTTGTTGGGATGTGAAAGTTGTTGTTGTTGCTCCCTTGCCGGAATTTAGCTGTTTAATTGTATTTTCCCTTGCCAGGACATTTCTTATTATTTGCTTATTCCTTCGCCCGTTTGGTTGTGATTGTTGTTTGTGTGGGGAAGAGTGATAATGCACGACGGGTCATTCCGTGCCATGTTTTGATTATATTTGCACGAAGGGTCATTCCGTGCCATGTTTTGATTATATTTGCACGAAGGGTCATTCCGTACCATGTTTTGATTATTTATGCACGAAGGGACATTCCGTGCTCTGATTTGATGATAATTGCACGAAGGATCATTCAGTGCCATGAAATGAGAGTTATGTGAGGGAAAGCACGAAGGGTGATGCCGTGCATTTTATTTGATTGCTTTGGTGATAATGAGAGTAAAAGCACGAAGGTTGATACCGTGCAACTGTTGATTTTCTTGCTTTTGTTAATTATTGTTATAATTGCCCTTTTTCTTACTTAAGTTGTTGAATTTATATCCGGATTGTACTTCCCCATAGTATGCTTCCCTCCCCTTTTAACTGTTTAATTTCGGTATTCTTTCCTTTTATTGCATATATATATATTGAACTGCACAGGTTGATTTGGTAGTCCTGTCTAGCCTCGTCACTACTTCGCCGGGGTTAGGCCAGGCACTTACCAGCACATGGGGTTGGTTGTGCTGATGCTACACTTCTGTTCTTTTTGCACAGATCACGGTATCGGAGCAGCTTTTGGACCACAACAGTTGTATATTGATCGGGAGCTGATTTCAATCCAGGGACTTATGAGGTAGCCTAGCTGGCGTTCGCAGGCCGAAGTCCCTTCCCATATTTTCAGTTTGTTTTCATTATATCGAGACAGACATTATGTATTTTCTATTCAAACTTGTTTGTAGCACTCTTTAGTGGTTTATGAGATAGCGACTCCAGTCTTGGGTTGAGAAAATATTACACTTCCGCATTTTGGATTTCCAGTTATTTATGTTATAAAAGTCTTCCACTTTTATTTAAAGGTTTATTATTGTCATTACTGTTGTGTTGTTATCGGAAAATGTTTGAATGCTTGACTTGCCTAGCTCCGACAGTAGGCGCCATCACGACTCCCGATGGTGGGAAATTCGGGTCGTGACAGGAAAGCTGTGATAAACGGGTGGACCTGGAGAGTTTAGGGAATCATCCGACACTATGACTAGAGTTTGGGTAAGGGTAACATCTAAGAAGCTAGGTGGTGGCGGGGGTGGTGCCTTCCCAGTCATCCAGGCCTGATACATGTCCGTCATGTGTTGTCTTAACATCCTTACCGTATCAGCCAAACCAGTGTCCTGTTCAACCAACTGCTTTCGGGCACCGGTATCAACCAACCCAATTCTGTTGTTGTCCCCCATTGCCTTTTGAATTTATGTTGTGGAGAGGAGTTACTACTTTGAGAACCACAAACCAACCATCTTTCTGCTATGAAGATAAATGGAACAAAATGAGGTCATCCCGTTAGCGTTATGGCATTTAATAGCAAAAATATCACATTGCGTGCAATGCACCTAGCAACAATTATGGTTGTAGAATGACTTCAAGGGTCATAAATTCACTTGGCATCATCTCAATTTGTCCATTCGAATCTTCTCTTTTCTTTTCTTTCCTCGCACTTCTTAGCTCGCTCATTTTCCTTCCTTTTTTTTCTTTCTGATTATCACTCTTTTCTTCCCTCTCATTTCTCACATCCCATAATTTTACCCTCTTTATTCTTCTTTTTCTTTCACCTTTTTTTTCTTTTTTTTCCTTTTCTTTTTCTTTAAAAAAAATAATTCGATCGAACCCTATGTAGGTTGCCTACGTATCATGACGCCGCATGAATCAGATCTTTGTGTAGTTCTGGAAGATCGAGAGTAAAGCAGACAAACTAACGTTCTCTTTTTAATTTTTTTTCTTTTTACCTTAGTGACTACTCTGATGAGAAAAGAGAAATAAAAGAAGCAAATCCTTTTTTTAGACTCAATACTCTATAAACTATCATAAACTCAAGCTTAACGAGCATATACATTTTTTTTTAATAAATATTCTATGGGAAATTATTAAGGAAAAATCCTACAAGAGAAAAATATTTTTTGATTCTTTTTTTTTAAAGGAAGTCCAAACAATAAACCAAAGAAGAATATTTTGAATTTTCATTTGATTTCCCTGAAGAAAAATTTCGTGAAATGAACAAGATAAAAGATATTTTTGGATTTCAATTTTTGATTACCTAAAGAAAAAAACTTTAAATATAAACAAAAAATAAATTATGCTTCTTTTCTATGTACAATATCCTAAAGTTCTAGTAAAAATAAAAGATTTTTTTTTAATTTTTTTTATTAATTTCCCAAAGAAGAACCTCAAAAATAAAATATTTTTGGATTTTTGGAATTTATATCTTAAAAGAAAACTCTTAAAGAGGTACTAAAAGAAAATTCCCTTCTCTCCTTTTTTTTGAATTTTTTTTTGGTCTTAATGTACTAAAAGGAAATATAAAAGCAATTTTTATTTTAAGTTCTAAATATTCATTGACTAAAGGAAAAACCGCGTCAAATAATTTTTTTTTAATTCCTAGAATTAGTATTCCAAAGAAAACTTCTAACAGAAATATAAAAACACAATTTTGTTTTTGCTTTTTTGACTTGTAACACATTTCTAAATACAAAATAAGAAATACAATAATAAAAGACTCGGCAAACTTAACTAGACTATGACAAACTTTAACATCACCTAAAAGACTCGACGTTACTGTACAAAGCTAGAAGTTAAAAGACGACATAAAAAAACAACAGACTTAAAGCATAAAAAAGAAAAGAAAATCTTCTTTTAATCCACTCCTGAATGAGCGATCCTGACTAGATGGTCCTAGAGCTCTGCCATGCTCAAGCTCCGATAAGTAAATCCACACCTGTATGAGAAAACTTAAACCAACATTATGTGTGACAATAACATTCTCTACTAGACACATGCAAGATATGGTTGAGACTATTTTGCAAAATAACTTATGTGGCCAAAAGTGCAAAATTTGGCCAAGACCCCGCGAAGCCAAGAACCTAAGATTTACTAGGAAGACCGGACCCTAAGTGGGTTGCCTACGTATCACGCCCAGAAAGACGAGAATCAAGTATACGTAGTTTGGGAAAATTAAATACTGGCAAGAATTAAAAAAATAACTAATTTTAGAGAAAATATTTTTTTTTTATCTTTTTTTGAAAAATGATGAAACATGTAAACTCTTTTTGGATTTTCTTTTTCTATTTTTTTGATTTTTGATTTTCGAAAAATGATAAAAAAAAAAGTGCAATTTTTTTTTGAAGTTTTCATTTTTTTCTTTCTTTTTCTTAATAAAAATATAACAAAAACATAACTAGGCCCTACTTGCTTTATTTTCACACTTCACCCTTTTTTTTTCATTTGCCCTCAACTACCATTGGTCCACCAATTGACCCTTTTAGCCTTGAAGAAATGCAACATGTGGCACATAGGATGCATCAAGATGACCTGTTATTTTGGGAACACCTGTCCTAGACGGACCCAACCCCTGTGTTGAGTCCCCAAAGTCAAATGCACATGATGCAAACAAGCGTTCCTACTAGGGATCCGGCATGAGGTTGAGTTATTCTAGGTTTAAAACCTGGGTTTATTTGTTCTAGACCTGGCTTACCCGAGCGGACAACTCGAGCCGGGGGGAGGGGGGAGGGGGCTGCGTACCGGTAATCAAAAGATCATCCGACTTTGAAACTTGTCCGAACCTCATTCTATTTGGGATATGACACTAACAGAAAGAAGTCACGACCAGCGTGCACTTCTCAGAAGAGAGAGAGAGGGGTTTCGTAGCAGTTTATATATACAGTTCAGATAATGTCAAAGCGGTAAAAGGAACCTTTAGCACATTAGGCCCAAACATGTAATAAAATCAGATAATAGATAAAGCCAAATATAACAATTCATCTAAGCTCGAATTCTGAACCCTGAACCAGAAGTTCTAGGTTCTTTTCCCCAGCAGAGTCGCCAGAGCTGTCACACCTCTTTTTTCCTACACCCCGTAAGGGTATAAGGGAGTTTTTCCAATTAAAGGACAATCAAAACGGGATTTATTATTAAAATATTCAGAGTTGACACTTGGGATAATTTATGGTATCCCAAGTCACCAGTTCAAATCCCGAATCGAGGAAAGATTGTCACGACCCAAACCCCGTTTTGGTCGTGATGGCGCCTCTCGTGAAGACAAGCCCAGCCAGACCATTTCGGAAAACCTCTTTTAAGCAATTAAACAATTCATAAGCAGTCTAAATATGATTTAATGATATTAATTAGCAAAAATACAACCCAACACAACTCTAATCGGGGTGTCACAAGTCACGAGTACTATTAGAGTGTAAATCCAACTTCAAGGTCTAAAATATACAACATTGGAATAATGAACAAAAGAGAGAGAAGTGGTGCTGCGAACGCTGGCAGTCACCTCGCTAACCCCTATAACTCTGCCTCTGATCAGCCAAAACTCGCTAACGGGTGGATCAATACCTGCATCTTCACATGAGATGTAGGGAGTAAAGTGAGTACTCTAACTCAGTGAGTAATAAAATTAAATAACAACTGAGCAGTAAGAAATCACGTATAACAAATCATCATGCTGTATAGAGCAGTGCAAAACCCTTTTTGAGAAAAACAGTGAAACTGTGAAATCTTTAGAGAAAACATCTTAGCTCAGTTTAAACCTCTTTTGAAAATGACTTTTTCAGCAGTCACGCAAATGAATGCAAACAAATAGTGCAGATAATCACAGAATTTCGCCCATCGGGCACAACACTTAGTCATCAGATAATGCCAGGCAATCAGGTAGATATTGCATGAAGTAGCACAGACAACAGATAATGACAGACAAATAAAATAAAGTAAACACATAGAACAGTACCAGTACCGCTTCGGCGTGCATCCAGATCCACATATCGCTGAGGCGTGCAACCCGATCCATTTATCGTCGACAGCACTCATTGGGGGTGTGCAGACTCCGGGAGGGGCCCTTTATGGCCTAAGCACAATATCAAGCCATCTCCTGGCATCAAGTATAGGCTCTCGGCCTCATATCAGTATCACTATAACACTGCTGCGGTGCGCAGCCCGATCCCATAGTATCCTCACAACACAGGCCCTCGGCCTCACTCAGTCAGAAAAACTCTCATGCCACTCGAAAAACAGTAAAACATGATTCTCAGCCCAAAATATCATTTAAAGTATCAAACGGAGTAAATATGGCTGAGTTATAAAACAATGAGAAACAACATGACTGAGTTCAAGTAATAAGTCAAAACAGTGAGGAAATAGTGATAAAAATCCCCGGAGGGTTCAAATAACTGGCACGAAGCCCAAATATGTCAATCAGTCCAAATCATGATGATAACAGATAAGTTTCAGTTAAGTACGCGGTGAAATCATCAATCGGGATGGACCAAGTCACAATCCCCAGTAGTAAACGACCCCACGCTCATTATCAAGAGCGTGTCTCACCTCAATATAGCACTACGATGTGCAATCTGAGGTTTCAAACCCTCAGAATATCATTTACAATCATTATTCACCTCGAGCCGGCAAAATCTCTAGCTCGCGACGCCTTTGTCCCTCAAATCGGCCTCCATGAGCGTCGAATCTATTCAAAACCAGAACGAATACGTCACAATATGCTAAGGGAACAAAGCCCAAGCAAAAACAATCGAAACATATCAAAAATCCCGAAATTTGTAAAATCCGAGCCCCGGGCCCACTTCTCGAAACTTATAAGTTTTTATATTATTATATTCCTCATCTCTCCGTGAGTTCATACATATCAAAAATACTAAAATCGGAGTCCAAATGACCCCTCAAATCCCCATTTAAAGGCCTCTTAAACTCAAGTCCTAATCCTCCATTTTTTGCCCTTTATTTCCTTCAATTACAGCCCTAAATTCATGAAATACAATCATAGAATGGAGTTTTAGGTCCAAAATTCCTTACCTTAACGAAGTCTCTTGACTTCTCTCTTCAGAATCGCCCAAAAAGCTCCAAGGTCGAAGGTAAAAGTGGTGAAATAACCAAAAAACGTGAAATAAAATAACATATTCTGCCCAGGCAAAATCGCTTCTGCGGTAAAAATCCCGCTTCTGTGGTAATTACTAAAATCCAAGGGATCGCTTCTGCGACCAAAATTCCGTATCTGCGGCTTTGTAGATGCGGCTCCTCGTGCGGAAACAACTGCCTAGCCCAAAACTCACACTTGCAGCTCCCCTTTCGCACCTACGACTCCGCTTCTGCGGCTTCCTCCTCACTCTTGTGATACCGCTTCTGCGGTCCCAATTCCGCAGAGGCAAAAATACCAGAGCAACAGGAAATTTTGAATTTCACAAGACCAAAACTTCCCGTTAACCATCCGAAATCACCCCGAGGCCCCCGGGACTTCAACCAAAAGCACCAATACCTACTATAACATTATTGAAACTTGTTCCAATCATTAAAACACCTCAAACAACATCAAAACCATCAAATTACATCGAATTCAAGCTTAAGTTTCCAAAAACTTCCAAAATACACTTTTGATAAAAAAACCCGACCAAACGACGTCCGAATGACCTTAAATTTTGCGCACACATCATAAATGACATAACGAAGCTACATCAACTCTCGGAATTCCATTCCGACCCTCAGATCAAAATCTCACCTATAAACCGGGATTCGCCAAAATACTAACTTTGCCAATTCAAGCCTAATTTTACACCGGACCTCCAAAACCAATTCTGATCATGCTCCTAAGTCATAAATCACCCAACGAAGCTAACCAAATCATAAAAATTCCGATCCGAGCTCATATACAAATAAGTAAACTCTTGGTCAAACCTTTCAAATTCAAAGCTTTCAACTGAGACTGTTCCTTTAAATTCATTCCGATTTTCCTGAAAACCAAAACCAACGATCTGCATCAGTCATAATAAATTACACGGGACAAGTCATGCCCAAGAACTGGCGATCAAGGTGCAAAAGCTCAAAACAACCGGTCGGGTCGTTACAAAGATTGACTCTGTATTATAGTCCGCGAACCAAAAATCCGGGTAAGGAATTCTGTTAACTCGGGAGAAGGTGTTAGGCATTCCCGAGTTTCATGGTTCTAGCACGGTCGCTCAACTGTTATTATTGGCCTATTATCTGATTTATTACAAGTTTTAAACTTATGTGCAATTTTTAACCTTCACCGCTTCCAATTATTCTTAAAGAAAGATTTGCAACGTCATTTAAAATATGTCTTGAACCATGTCACATAAATGCATCCGTGCAAAACATTCTATATAACATTGTTGAGATTTGGATTTGGGTCACATAAATGTGCACCCAAGTTTAGGGAGGTAAATTATTAAAATGACGCACCAAAAGCAACTATGCGTTTGCAGCTTTGCGAGAGCCTTGAAAATTCGCTAAATGGCATGCCTCCATTTCTAAGGATAAACAAGATTAATTAGACGAGGGCCATGCAATTGAGATTTTGTTTGGCACGGCGCACCTCGATTTATTTTTGAAGGGAATTCAAACTAAACTTTGGAGGGCCATAAGCTATTTGTTTTATCTAATATGGCGCACCTCCAATAATTTAAGAAACTAGATTATTTAAACAATAAAGGATCTTGGATTCTATTCAGCTTATGAAACTGTTAAACTAGAACTTGACAACCAGTGCCAGCGACGAACGACCCAAGTGATAAAATGTAAATAGTCTTTATTCATTGCAAATATCTCCAGGCTAAAAACCCAAAATAAGACCAAGTCCAGTTCACAACCAATTAATCCAAAACGTGATTAATTCCAATTAAAAGGGAAGACCAAACTCCCATGAAAAGACCTTAAAAAGAATCTAACGTTTGGCAGACTTTGTAATTGAGGAAAAAGATAAAAGGGAACATGCATTCTGATAGTTAATTCCTTGTCATTTTGAGATATCATGCATCTTATCACTTTTAAACCAAATAGTTAATCAAAGGGGAACGTTTACTTGCATGTACTCCCATCAGCATCTACACATATTACTTGAATAAAATTGGAATAGAACCCTCATGCAAGCATTAAGTCCAACAAACCTAGATGAACATGAAACAAGCCAGATACTACTGAAACTCACTGCACTGGCTCTCATGGTTCATATATGCATACCAAATTCCGAGCATTCTTAAGCCATTTAACAGAAAAAGAAACATCAACAACAATTAAAACATGATGAACTAGGCCAAAACAAAGCAAGGTACCAAACTAGAAGACCCCAAAAGGAAAAGAGGCAGAATAAAATCCTAAAACAAATTACATGTCCTTTTAACAACAACTCATCTAAATCGAAATGGCTATTTGAGCTCTAAAAATTCAAGGAGAATTTCGAAAAAATCAAATGTCCACATAGGAAGAACCAATCTAAATACAACTACCAGTTGCTTCAAAAGTGCAGCAATAACATTAAAAAGAAATTGCTCTTTACAAATTTTAGCTTGATCAAACCAACTTCACGTTCATCCATTCTCATACATTAAAAGAGGTAATGAATACCTGGAAACGAAAAAGGAAATAGAGAAGTTAGGAATCAACAAAGATTAGCAGCAGGAAGCTCAAACAGCAACAAGCAACAACAGAATCAACTTAAGCCCAGCTATGAAACAAGGTTCTCACAACCAAACCCACACCCAAACTTATAAAAAGCCAACAATTCAATCCATTTTTCAAACCAGAATGCAAAACTATAAGATTAGTCGATTTGAACTAAAATTTGAAGATGAGAGGAACAAAACCCAGCAGAATTCCAAACCAGACTTTTAAAAAAAAACTCACATTCAATCCATTTCAACCCCCAAATAAACCATAACTTGCTTCAGAAATTGTAAACCTCAACATTCAAAGCAGAAACTCAATGGAACAGTGTTTTTTTAATCAAATTTCCAGCCGTTTGTGATTTTTCTCAATTTTATCTCTTCAGTCCACCTTGAATGGCAAGGAAATGTGCCTTTATAGACAAGGGAATTAGGGCAACCTAATGAGGAAAAGATTTGCATTTCAACCCTTTTTAAATTTTCTTTTTTTCTTAGGAATCCCTAGTGCAGGCCTCAGAATTTCAAAACAGTCCCAAAGTCAGCTTCTCGGAAGCTTCTTAGGCAGTTACCAATGATTCCCCTTACTTAGGTTTCCTAAATTGCCCTGCAACCCTTGAAGATTACCCTCCCAGCTAAACTAATGTAGAAATGGGTCAAGCTGACCCAACACTTCATCAGGCCCTTTGAGGAATCGAGAATGGTCTCAAGGCCCAAACAATATCAAAAAGCCAATTCGGAAATTAAGGGAACAAAATCACCTGAATACTTTCTCTTTCTTTATAACTAAAAGCTAAACTCTTCTTTTAAATTAAAACAAAAGGCTACAATTCGAATTTACTAGAACCAAATATAAGATTGGGAAAACAAACGAGAGCTAAAATACGCGATATGCACAAACTACCATAGAATTTCTGAAAACTTTTACAAGAAAAAATTGTAAAGCTTACCAAAGAAACCTACACTCAGTATTTCAATACTTTAAACCATCCAAACTCAGAAATTATAGTAAAGAAAACTTAGAAGAAAATGAAAGGGGCAGGTGAACAAAAAAATGGATGGAAAAGAGGGAAAGCAGAAGGGTTCGAGCATACACATTAAAGAACATGGAGACGAAAGGGCGACAACAGAGATACCTAGGAAAGCGCATGGATAGAACTTGGCAACTTCACGCGACTTAGATTTGACCTGAAATTGGCATCAATTGCGTGTTCTCGTCGAGAACAAATGATCAATAACAATCTCAGACCTAATCGCTCTCGGAGGCTCGAAGATTTGTGTAGATTTTTCATTTATTTTTTTTCTTATTTCAGATATGGAACTGACTCAACTTGGCAGGGATTTGAGGATATATGATGATGGATTCATATTTCAAGAGGTTTGGGGGTTGTGGAGGAAGAGTTTGGGGTGATTTGGAGCTGGAATGCCGGTGACAATGGCGGATTAGAGCTCTGATGTAGAGGAGATGAAGTGTAGAGGGATTTGGGTGAACTGAGTGTCTTTAAGGTTTTTCAGACACTTTTAATCATGAAAGGAGACAGTTCTAGGGCCGTTAGATGAGCTATAATGAAGGGTTGAGATTGGATTGAAATCAAGAGCTCTGAACGATGTCGTTTGGGCATCAAAATGACTAACTGGGTTGGACCCTGGTATTAGGCGGGTTTTGGGTGTTTGGTTTGGGTATAACTGGGTAATTGAACTGGGCCTAGATAATTTGGGCGCAATTGGTCCCAAAACTAAATTCCCATTCTTTGTTTTCTTTCCTTTTCATTTCTTGTTTTCTTATTTTTTTTAATTTAAAACTAAGAAAAGTAAACCTAAATTAATTCCTAATCACATTAAATTAATTAACTCTAATTAATAATTAACATAATTAATTAAAAATCAAATTAAAGAAAAACTATCAAAGTTCAAAATTAAAATTAAAAAGTGCAAAAATAACTATTTTTTGTGATTTTTCCAATTCTTATAAAATAACTATTTTACTACTTAATTAAAAAATGTAAAGTTAAATCCTAAATGCAAATGCAATATATTTTTGTATTTTTTATTAGTTAAATAAAATAAACATGCACAGACAAATACAAACAATTGACAGAAAATGCCACAAAAATCCACAAAATTGCAAACAATGAAAAAAATTGTTTGGTTTTGAATTACTGGGAGTAATTCATATAGGAAAAAAATCACGTGCTCACACTCTATATTTCTTCCATGTCTGTTATGTACTTATTTATGTGCCTTACATACTCGGTACGTTATTTGTAATGACGTCCCTTTTGCCTGGGGATGCTGCGTTTCATGCCCGCAGGACCTGATAGACAGGTCGAGAGCCCTAAAAGTAGGCTATCAGCTCAGTGGAAGATATTGGTGCAATCCATTTGCTTCAGAGTTGATCGTTTGGTTAGTATGATTTAGACGCGTATTGTTTGGTATGATGGGACTCTGTCCCGACCTTTATGACATTTATGTACTCGTAGAGGCTTGTAGACATATATCGTGTACGTAAAAGATTGTAGGCCATGTCGGCCTATGTTTTGCATTTATAAATGATTATGTTGGACCATTAGGCCCATATGTCATGTGTATATGATGATGTAATAAGAACGATATGTTACTTTGGTACTCGGTTGAGTAAGGTATCGGGTGCCCGTTGTGGCCCATCGGTTCGGGTCGTGAAAAAAGTGGTATCAGAGTAGCTCTCTACTTGGGAGTCTACAAGACATGTCTAGTAGAATCTTGTTTATGGGTGTGTTCTGCACCACACTTATAAGTAGGTGGTTACAAGGCATTTAAGACTGTCACTCTTTATCCTTACTCTATATCGTGTGATAGGGCTCAATTGTAAGAACTCAATTTCCTAAACTCCACCTTAGTCATAATACGACGATGCCTACATCCAAAAAGACGGTTGGTAAGAGATATAGCTGTGGTCGAGTTGAATCAGAGGAACTCGAATTCTGTATCATGCCTATGATAGATAAATATGAGGTATCCAACAGATCATGTGTGTACTAAGATTTGTAAGTTTCTTGATAAGGATCCCTAAGGAAAGAATGTCTATCCACTCTTCCGGTAAAAAAGAATAAGAGAATCGGAAGGTAGACACAAGTTACAGCAAGTAAAAGAAGCAAGGTTAAGAAGGGTACGAGGTACCCAGTTAATGAAGGTTAACAATATTTGTAACTCAGTAAGAGGAATATAAGCCTTTTGATTTATCTTCAACAGTAACAGAGGTATGTACAATTGGCCACACCGATCTTAGTTATGCCCTATAGGAGCTAATATATATATGGTTTAAGAAATGGTAGGGATATCAGAATACGGCTGAGGTTAGAGTAACCTAAAATAGTGAATGGATTGTTGTAGTAGTTGACGTTTCCGAATGATATTGCAAAAGCGCTAATAAATCTCCTTGTGAGGCATCCAAATGGTACACTCTAAAATAGTACAGCTAGATATGAGTACTACAAAGATAAGCACTAGAAGCCTTGAAGGGATAAAAATTACCTAAAGTGTGGCTCTGATCCCTAGTAGAGCGAGAACGTTAAGCAATCCCAAGAGCCAGTGGATGGAGAAAGGGGAGCTAAAAGCAAAAGAATGTCTTATTAAAGTTTTCAAAAAGTAATAGACATAAATGTCAGCAGGGAAATAAGAAAAGAGTTAATGAAGCATTATGAGTAAGGGATGATACATGGATGACAACGGTAGGACAAAAAAAATGACAGTACTACACTGTCCATAGTCAAGTAAAGGAATATGTGAGAGGTGACATGCTTTGAGACGACAAAAGCATATGGGCCATAAATTCGTATCCTCATTTCAAAAAATAAGTTTGTGACTCTAACTTGATTAGCATAAGAAAAAGTTAGACCCCTAAGCAATAGAAATTAATATGGATTGGTGAACAAGATAAACTAAACATGAATTAAGGACTGAGTGATTTGATAATGGTCGGCATCATAAGAATTTCAGATTGAGTTCCAGCAATAATAGAATGGAAAATAGAAGGATAACCTGTAAAGGCCATTTAGAAAGAAGCTTCCCCAAAGAAAGCAGCAGTTGAGCCTAAGGGACTGTATTTTCAATTATACTAAGTGTCATCCTAGCGAGTAAGGAATTTTGTTATCCTTGGTACAAAAGCATCACCACAAGGCGAGTAAGGGTAATCGATGATGTAAAAACACGCTAAAGATGAAGAGGTAAAACATCTATAGTTAGATCGTCGTAGCCCCAACTCTTGGTACTCCCCTAAAGGGGGGAATATGGAGTGATATGGCGTGAAGTAAGAATTTAGTGGTTCTAGTAATCATAGGATGGTAAAGGAAGAATGCAGTAAAAATGAAAAAGGAAGGAGATTACAGTTATTCAACTCCTATGTATATGCTATGATTCCAGAACATTATGCCAACATAATGTCAAGGAAAGGAAGTAAGGGTCTTTGCTCGTGATGTTATTGATAGATAAGGAGCCAGTGTGAGACGTAAGTTAAGACAAAAGGAAATAAATCAAGAAAGATTACACAAAATATTGATATGAGAATGGACCAACGAGTAGTTAGTAATTGATTCAGGAAGAGCCTAGTTATGGCTAAACAGGAGTTTACAGACGAGTCAGCAGATTGTGCAAGATAAACAAAGTAAAACTCAATATAGTGAATTGAGCCTCGCAGTTATGACATTATAATACTTGAGATATATTCAGATAGGAGTTGGGATAGTTAAAGGTACCGTATGATTATTACGGAAATAAAAGAGAGTTCCACTGGGAAGACAATCAAAACATTAGTTCAGAAGCAACCGTACGAGCACATGAGTGTGGAGGTAAGTAAATAAGGATAATTATAGCTAAGTACGAACATCAAAATTCTATCGGGAATACGATGTAATAAGCTCGAAGCTTTACAAGAGTTAGAGAGTCCTCCCTAAGTACTACAACGAAAGGCTAGCTTAGGCAATAAGTAAGAAGGCTTCAACCTAAGCACAATGACCTAAAGAGGAAATAGTCATGCAACAACAGTCTCACAACAACATTGTTAATGCTCCAAAAAAAGTGGCACCTACAGTAGCTAATGAACGGGAAGTAAAATCTAAAGTAATATTTGAGATCATAAAGAAGATAAGCTAAGTATGCACGCAACAAGGGGGCGGAAAGACTAGAAAAAGTAATAGCTTATGTTTAAAGAAAGCTGAGAAGGAATAAAAGGAATTATATGACCAATGATCCAGAGTTAGTTATGTTATGAATACACTTGAGAGTTCGGAATATTACCATGCAAAATATATGTTGACAATCATACAGCCGTAGAAGATTTTGGTATAAGTTAAATGAAAGAATTGAGACCAGGTCATAAACAAAGGATCGAACCGATAGAATATTGAATCATGGATATTTCATTGCGTCCTTGAAAGGCTAAAATAATAACTAACACCATGAGCCGTAGATCGGAAGATAGTTTAAGCCTACATAAAGGCTGATCAGAAGGAAGAGGAAACTAAAAAATTAAATCAACTAAGAAAATTAGAAATTTGATTATTGGACCTAGAAAATTATGGACATCGTGATTGAGAACATTACAAGAATCACTCTTAATATCAGAGCTACAAAAGAGATAGTACAACAACATATTCTATAGCGGCTCTACGATAAAGCCCGTTAGAACAGTACCGGCCTCATAAGAAGTTAGTATAAAGCTCTCGCCGGATTGTGTATGCACCAGAGGTGCAAGTATTATAATAGAACTTCAACTTGTGGATATGAATTATACCTATGTAGAAGGGAGATCATGAAAGAGATAGAAGATGTGATGCAAGATTTTAAGATATATAAGGTAAAAGTGAACAACTTACAAATACTCATATGCAGAAGGTTGGGAATAATCCATACTTCGTATATAAGGCTAGAAGCATTGGGATACGGTATCAATAACGGCATCTACAGTGGCATATCTTCCAACTTATGGTTTCTAGGTACCAAAAGATCTACTCAAGAGAGTAAAGAAGAGTTAGAGACGATGCGATGTCTCGCTTAATGTTCCAAAATAACACAAGAAAATATATGATGCAAGCAAGTTGAAGGAAGGTTGCGAGCAGTATAAATAAATATGTATAGGTCGCAAGCTGAAGTATACTAAAGCAACAAGGCTTTAGAAAGACAAGAGTAAGGATAAGAAAGCGCGATTAAGAAGGTGATAAAATGGATAAGTCCTCGGGATTATGCTCATGAAAATAAGAAATTTGATGGTTTCTATAAGTTATAGAAAGCTCAGTGTAGCCCAAATGAACTCAAAAGAGTCTAAGAGTATTAACATTTAGACAAGATGAAATGTTGCCCTGGTAATAAAATGAGGGTGTAATTGTGAAAGATAAAGGATGACGTTTGGGCCTTCGATTGAGTAATGAATTGAAGAGGATTTCATGAATTATACAGGATTAAAATACCCACGTAAGGTGAATCATATTGGGATACTATGAAATACGGTTATAGAAGCCTGGTATCGCCCCCAGGTGGATAAGTTTAATCATTTTAGATGTTCCTGATGAGACTGAGCCCTAGCGGCAGTATTACATAAGAAGGTTCAAGTTATCAATGGTAGATTATAGATCAATATGGAAGGAAAAAGTTATAGAGTATGAGATGAGATTAGGCCGTCATTCTCAAGATGAATAAGTAATGAGGGAAGCATTAAAGGAATTAGATTTATGCATATAGGAAGCAACAAGGGTAAGCTAGAGTTTAGCAGACCTCAGTCAAGATAAATTGAAGTAAGAGTTATGGTATAGTATGAGCTACCTAGATGCAGTAAAGTCATACGAATGAATAACCGGGTCTATGAAATAAGATATAGAAATATTCGTAAGTTCAATAAAGTACCGAGAGATGAACTTCATTATACCCATAGATGCCCATAGGGACATCTTGCTAAGTCTGTATATGTGCACAAAGTGAGACCTAGAGATTGGCCAAAAGCTAGAGGAAAAGAAAGAGAGAAGAATCGTATAGACGCACTTACAAAGTCAGAGTCGTGCATGCTGCATGATAAAAGGTAGCAACAGTTACAAGATTGGAAAGATTCCAACCACAAGTCATGGTGTGATAAAGAGGCCTAAAGAAGGGAATGCCCTGGCCATTGCAGTTATTCACCGAATAGTTGCCTAGATGGCAAGGAGAGTGCTAAAGTATTCGCAAGAGTTATAGGTTATGAAAATGATAAGTGCATCAATCAACATTCAAGGAAAAATTCTCCAAAGGGGGAGCGATGTTACACCCCATATTTTCATACATGGAAATACGCCATAAGTGAATTGATATAATCTCGAAAGTGAGATGTTACATAAGGTTTCGTCATAAGTTAATCAACGTAAGTTCGGGAATGAGATTTATTTTAGGATTATAAGTATTACGCTATTTCAAACAAGTGATAAGTTAATTCGTGAAGGTGAGAGGGTAAGAAAATTCAAGAAATTGAGTTCTGTCGAAGTTTGATATTTTGGGATAAAATATGACCCGAGCTAAAATAACCGGTAGTTATGGACTAGTACCATACAAGGTACCATATGACCATAATAATGAGTAGTATTTTAAGTAAATTGAGATAATTCTTAATTATGTGGATAATTGATTAAGTACATAAAAATATTTTTGGGATTTCCACATGGCATTAATCCAAGCCAAGTGGCACAAATGTGCATAATGAGTCAAAGAATTTGAGTTGCCACGTAAGGGTCCTTTGGATGACTACTTGGTTGGTGTCTTAATTGGGAATAACTTCTCACATGCCTTTTATTTTTCTTTGCTATCACGTGAATTTCCCCAAAGGGAAAGTAGAGTTACTACTTGCTTTCACATCAAGGAACAACAAATAAATCTGTTAGAACACATCAATTCTGTGTGATTAATGCATAATTGATCTATCCACCCCCTAAATCTAAACCCCTAATTCTTCAAGATTTTACCTTCAAAACCCGACTTCTAGATCTCTCCACATTTGAGTTATTTTTTGTGATGGCTGGACGTTATTACAATGATAATCCATTTGATGATGAAGAAGAAGAGAACACCTTTTCGTCTCAGAAAGAACATGATTTGTTACAACAAAATTCCATACAGATTTTTCCTACTCCGATCTTGCGTCACGTGTTTTGTCACAGTTAACGTGTGTTAGAGGAATTGTTAAGAGAATCAACTCAGGTAAGTTAAGGCTATCCTCTCTTTCTTTTGTCATGATCTATACGACACAAACGAAACGAGCAACAAAAATTCTATAAATGACTCTATTCATAGAAGTACTAGAGATATCTATATTCTTGAATTTCCATGTGTCATAATATTTTATCATCTGTTCATGGGTTTCGAAAAAAGATATAAAAGTTGAAAAGAGTTTACTTTATGATATTACTCAAAGGCAAAATGGTCTTATGACATTCTGAAATATTTTATTAACGTAGTTTTCATGCACTGCATTCATGTACATTGCTGCATGACCAGACGACATTATATACGCGTATGTATGTATGTATATATATGTATATGGGATATGAAAAAGATTATGGCGTTATATACGCACCACCACCTGATCAGCTGGTATGCGTTGATGATTTTGCCCACAGTGGCCAAGATGATATGATGGGATACCCTCAAAGGCTGGTGATATTATAAAACATGTACCTACGCACGATATGACATTCATACGCATATGCATGATACTATAATTATTTCATAATTTACAAAGTTATTCAGAGTTACAGGTTGAGTCATGTACTCTATATTTCTTCCATATCTCTTATGTACTTATTTATGTGCCTTACATATTCGATATATTATTCGTACTGACGTCCCATTTGCTTGAGGACATTGTGTTTCATGCCTGCAGGTCCCAATAGACAGGTCCAGAGCCCTCCAAGTATGCTATCAACTCAGCAATGGATGTGGGTGCGCTCCATTTGCTTCGGAGTTGCTCGTTTGGTTAGAATGATTTAGACGTGTATTGTTTGGTATGAAGGGACTTTGTTCCGACCTTTATGATATTTATGTACTCGTAGAGGCTTGTAGACATATGTCGTGTACGTGAACGATTATACGGCCTTGTCGGCCTATGTTTTGAGTTTATAAATGATCATATTGGCCCATTAGGACCGTATGTCACGTGTATATGATGATGTAATAAGAAAGATACGTTACATTGGTACTCGGTTGAGTAAGGTATCGGGTGCCCGTCGTGGCGCATCGGTTCGTGTCCGGACAAAAGTGGTATCAAAATAGTTCTATCCTAGGGAGTCTAAGAGCCATGTCCAATAGAGTATTGTTTATGGGTGTGTTGTGCAACACACTTATAAGCAAGATGTTACATGGAATTTAGGACTGTCACTCTTTATCCTTACTCTAGATCGTGTGATAGAGCTCAATAGTAAGAACTCAATTTACTAAGCTCTACCTTATTCATAATACAATGATGCCTACATCCAGAAAGATGGTTTGTAAGAGATATAGTTGTGGAAGAGTTGAGCCAGAGGAACTCGATTTCTGTATCATGCCTGTGATGGATAAATATGAGATATCCAGCAGATCATGTGTGTACTAAGATATGTAAGTTTCTTGATAAGGATCCCTAAGGCAACAATATCTATCCACTCTTATGGTAAAAAGAAATAAGAGAATCGGAAGGTAGACATAAGTTTCAGCAAGTAAAAGAAGCAAGGTTAAGAAGGGTATGGGGTACCTAGTTAATGAAGGTTACAAATATTTGTAACTCAGGGAGAGGAATACAAGCCTTTTGAGTTACCTTCCGATCTCAGTTATGCCCTATAGGAGCTAATATACATGGTTTAAGAAATGGACGAGATATCAGAATCCGACTAGGGTTAGAGTAACCTAAAATGGTGAATGGATTGTTTGTAGTAGTTGATGTTTCTGAAGGATATTGCAAAAGTGCTAATAAATCTCCTTGTGAGGCATCGGGATGATGCATTCTAAAATAGTACAACTAGATATGAGTACTACAAAGATAAGCACTAGAAGCCTTGAAGGGATAAATATTACCTAAAGTGTGGCTCCGGTCCCTAATAGAGAGAGAACATTAAGCAATCCGAAGAGCAAGTGGATGGATAAAGGGGAGCTAAAAGCAAAAGAATGTCTTATTGAAGTTTTCAAAAAGTGATAGACATAAATTTTAGGAGGGAAATAAGCATAGAGTTAATGAAGCATTATGAGTAAGGTGTGATACATGGATGATAATGGTAGGTAAAAAAAATGACAGTACTACAGTGTACATAGTCAAGTAAAGGAAGAGGCGAGAGGCGACATGCTTTGAGATGACAAAAGAGTATGTGCCATAAATTCGTATCCTCATTTCAATAAGTAAGTTCGTGACGCTAATGTGATTAGCAGAAGAAAAAGTTAGACCCCTAAGCAATAGAAATCAACATGGATTGCTGAACAAGATAAACTAAACATGAATTAAGGACTGAGTGATTTGATAATGGTCGGCATCATGAGAATTTCAGATTGCGTTCCAGCAATAATAGAATGGACAATAGAAGGATAACCTTTAAAAGCCATTCAAAAAGACGCTTCAACAAATCAAGCAGTAGTTGAGCCTAAGGGACTGTATTTTCAATTATACTAAGTGTTATCCTCACGAGTAAGAAATTTTGTTATCCTTGGTACAAAAGCATTACCACAAGGCGAGTAGGTAGTGAAAAAAAATTTAGAAGCTTGATGTATCAATTCGGGAACGACGACTAACACTTTAATCTTGCAGGTTCAACAGAAGGCTGAAAAGATCGATCAGCTTCACTAGGAGGTCAACATGATGAAGGTGGAGACTTTGGGGTGGAAGCAAAACATGGACCGCCTTACCTTGGAGAAAGATATTGCTCGAGCCCATTTTCATCGACCGAATGTCAATTCCAACGCATTAAGGAGGAAAGCTCTTTCTAAGCCAAGAAAATTAAGGATCTCGAGGCTTTGTTGGCCACCGAACTTGCAAAGGCCACCTCTGAGGCAAAAAAAGTAAAAGCTGACGTGGAGGCAATCGTGGCCGTCTATTGAGCTAATGCTGAAGCTTCTCAAACTCGAGTTAAGGAAGTTGCTGATACGGCTCAGACTCGATCATACTGGGTTGCCGAGCATTCTAAGTACCAGTCTCGAAGAGAGATTCTTGAGAAGATTCATGCTCGTGGCTTTGACCTTGCTGTCGATACCGAGAACACAAAAGTACTCGAGGCCGGAGCCAAAGCATTTCTTTCTTCTGATGTGGATGATTCCAGGAGCACGACTGGATCTGAGAGTGGAGAGGATTATGATGATGAAGACGCAGCTCCCGAAGAAAATTAGGCACTTAGGATTTTTTCTTTTTTGAATTTTTTGTGCACTTTGCGAGAATGTTTGACTCACTTCGTGCCTTGCAAAAGTTTTGTTTGTGAATATATATATATGTACGTTTCATTTCTTATCTCGACTTTTGTCTTTTATTCCAATTTGCTTTTCGCCTTATGACAATTTTGATACACTTTGCGAGACTGTTTAACTCACTTTGTGCCTTGCAAAAATTTTGCTTGTAAATCCAAAACTTAGGCAACTTGGTCAAAGTCAGACTAATATAGTCCCTATAATCGATGGAGTACTTGCTCGAACTAGAAGTAGATAAACCCTTAGATTTTGTTGAGTGAGGGTTGATTCTCGAACGCAAAAAATTATATGGCCCTTAGGCTCTTGAGTTGGGCCGATATGGCCTTAAAATATTGGCTTTTGTCCCTTTTCGGATTAAAAAGTTTAATCATATAAAAATTTATCATGCCTTGGCACGAAGTAAGTTTGCACCTGTTGGGTTTTTTTGGGGCTTAGTGTTATCGAACCCTTTGGTTCTTTTGCCGAGGGTAGACTTTTTAACCGGTCTATAAAAGTATTCGAAGGCCTATTTTTATTACGGAATTTGAATGCCTCCGAACCGTGTTAGTTTGGTCGTAGCCTTAGTATTTTCCTCTTGGGCTTATTTTCCCAATTATACTTCAAACTTGTTCGAAGTATCAGTCCCCGAGTGGGGCGGCCTTGTCTTAAAAATAAGGATTACCTTTTTAAGGTCTTATGGTCTCGAAGTTTAATAATTCGAGCATGTCAATTTTTGGACGGCAGTCCCCAAGTACGGGGCTGATTGCTTGAGCTTTTAGTTGCGATCGACATTTGAGGCAGTTTATGCAATAGATCGTAAGTATTAAATTGTAAAGTAGAAATTTCACTAAGGCATGGAACATCTGGTAAGAAAAAAAATACTTTTTTCAATAGATCATTCATGTGTATATGTTTTTCCATTAGGGCTTGAGTAATCTATATATGCACGGTTCATTTGACCGTTTGGCCCTATACAAAATTTACCTATCGAGAACTTGTTGACACGAAGTATTTTTCTTGAAAACATAACATCAACATCCGAGGGTGATGTCCCCCAGTATTCGAGGTTGATTGTAAAGAAGCCTCGGATACTGTTTAATTTCTCTAATTTAGCACGAACAATGGTTGCCTCGTTAAAAAGCTTGCCAAAAAAACCCATTTGGGATAAAATTCGGTCTAAGGGAAAAAGAGTGCAACGTGTTCTTTCAGACTTAAGGGCTTCATGTTTGGACAGAACCTTGATGCCTTCAATCGAAAGCCTACAACAAGTTAGTATAAAACACAAATGAAAAAGGATAAGGTCATACCTTAACAATAATACCGTTTGAGAAGTGATATGTTCCAATTATTTACCAACTGTTTTCCGTTCATCGTGTCAAGTTGGTAAGATCCCTTTTCGATGATACCGAGGACTTGGTACGGTCCTTCCCAATTTGGGTCGAGTTTTCCTTCGTTTGGGTCTTGAGTATTGAGGGTGACTTTTCTCATAACTAAGTCCTCGACTCGAAAGTAGCGAAGATTGGCTCTTCGGTTGTAATACCTTTTGATCCGCTGCTTTAGTGAGGCCATTCGGATGAGGGCGGCTTCCCCCTTTTCATCTACCAATTCGAGGTTTGTATTTGTAGCCTCGTGATTTGACTCTTCCGTTGTGTATCTAAACCTGATGCTAGGTTTCTCGACCTCGATCGAGATCAGAGCTTCGGTGCCATATACTTAGGAGAACGGCGTTGCCCCTGTACTGGATTTTTGCATTGTTTTATACTTCCAAAGGACTTCGGGAAAAATTTCTCTCCATTTCCCCTTAGCGTCGTCCAACCTTTTCTTTAGATTCTGAATGATGGTCTTATTTATCGATTCGGCTTGTCCATTCCCACTAGGATAATATGGCATCGACAAGATCCTTTTTATTTTGTGATCTTTGAGGAACTTTGTTATTTTGTTGCCGATGAATTGGTTTCCATTATCGCTTACGAACTCGGCGGGTATCCCGAATCGGCATATGGTGTGATCCCAAATGAAGTCTATAACTTCTTTTTGTCTGACTTTCTTGAAAGCCTGTGCTTTAACCTACTTAGAGAAATAGTCAGTCATAAATAATATGAATTTAGCTTTACCAGGGGCCGATGGCAGAGGGCCGACAATATCCATTCCCCATTTCATGAACGACCATGAGGATAGGATTGAATAAAGTTGCTCTTCGGGCGGGTGGATCATCGATGCATGTCTTTGGCATTTGTCGCATTTTCGAACGAACTCCTTAGTATTTTTCTCCATATTGGGCGAATAGTACCCCACTCTGATGACTTTGTGAACCAGTGATTGGGTACCAGAATGGTTCCCATAAATATCCTTGTGAATTTCTTGTAGGACATAGTTGGTCTCTCCTGGACCCAAACATATTGCCAATGATCCATCGAACATCCTTCTGTATAATGTTCCATCTTCGACCAATGTGAATTGTGCAGCCTTTGTTCGCAGAGTACTCGATTCCTTAGGGTCCGATAGAAGCTTCCCATTTTTTAGATACTCGATATACTTGTTCCTCCAATCCCAAGTTAGGCTTGTGGAGTTTACTTTGGCGTGGCCTTCTTCGACTACTCATTGTTCTGCTCTCGAGGTACATGCTACAAGGTCCGTTCTTTAAACCGGTGTAGGGTTACATGCAATTTGTCCAAGTACCTCTGCATTCGATCTTCTCAAACCTCGAAGGTCCTGTTGACTTGGTTAACCACAAGTAGGGAGTCACACTTGGCCTCGATGACCTCTGCTCCCAAGCTTTTAGCCAGCTCAAGACCTGCAATCATGGCCTCATACTCGGCCTCATTGTTAGTCACTTAAGGGTTTTGATAGATTATCTAATTGTATTGCCTGTGGGCGGCTTCAAAATGATGCCTAGCCCGGACCCCTTCACATTTGAAGCGCCATATGTGAAAAGGGTCCACGCCCCTGAAGATGTACCCATTTTTTAACAAAAATTCTTTTTCAACCTTGGGTACGAGGGCCGGCATGAAGTCAACCACGAAGTCTGCTAAGATTTGATTTGATGGCCGTTTGGGGTTGATACTTGATATCATACCCACTGATTTCGAGGACCCTTTAGCCAATCGGCCCGAGAGTTCGGGCTTGTGCAGAATATTATGAAGAGGATAAGTGGTCACTACACAAATTGGATGGCACTAAAAATATGGTTTTAATTTCCTAGAGGAACTTATTAGAGCAAGCGCTTATTTTTCTAAGTGTGGGTACCGGGTCTCGGCTTCACCTAAAGTTTAACTAACATAGTAAATAGGAAATTGTGTACCTTGCTATTCTCGAACTAGGAAACCACTTATCGCAACTTTCGAGACTCTTAAATATAAGTAGAGTTTCTCATCCGCTTTTGGAGTATGAAGCAATGGTGGGTTCGAAAGATACCGGTTTAACTCTTCAAAAGCCTGTTGGAATTCCGGGGTCCAAGCGAAATTGTTCTTCTTTTGAGCAGTAAGAAGAACTTGTGTCTTTTATCTGAAGACCTCGAGATAAACTGACCTAAGACGGCTATCCGCCCTATTAGTCTTTGTATGACCTTAATGTTGTCCACGACTATGATGTCTTCGATTGCCTTAATTTTATCGGGGTTGATCTCGATACCCCGATTTGACACCATAAAGCCGAGGAACTTGCCCGAACCAACCCCGAATGCACATTTCTCAAGTGAGCTTCATGTTTTATTTTCTCAATTTGTTGAAATTTTCCTGCAAATGTGTTAAATGGTCCTCTACGCACAGGGGCTTAACTATCATATCGTCAATATATACCTCGATTGATTTACCTATTTGTTCTTCAAAAATTTAATTCACTAGGCGTTGGTAAGTAGCACAAGTATTTTTTTTATTCCAAACGACATTACACTATAACAATATGTGCCATACTTAGTAATGAATGAAATCTTTTTCTGATCCTCCGAGTTTATTTGAATTTGATTGTACCCGGAGTAAGAATCGAGAAAACTAAGGATCTCATGGCCAGTCGTGGAATCGATCATGCGATCGATATCGACAGTGGAAAAGAGTCTTTAGGACATTCATTGTTTAAATTCTTATAATCTACGCACATTCTAAGTTTGTTCCCCTTCTTGGGGACTACAACTACGTTTTCTAACCATTCGGGATGTTTTATTCCTGAATGGATCCTATTTCTAGAAGTTTGATTACCTCGTCCTTGATGAATGCATGTTTTACCTCGGATTGTGGCCTTCTCTTTTGTTTTACCGGTCTGAACATCAGGTCTAGGCTCAATCGATATCTTGTGATCTCCGGTGAGATTCTTGTCATATCTAGGTAGGACCAAGCAAAGTAAACCATTCTATTTAAAAGGAATTGAACGAGTTTTTTCATAAGCTCGGGAGTTAAATTCGTGCCCAGGTATACCTTTCGATCAAGAAGATGCTCGATCAATATGATTTGTTCTAGCTCCTCGACCGTTGACTTTGTTGCATCAGAATCATCAGGGGTCATGAAGATTCGAGGTATCATAAAATCTTCATCCTCGAAGATCTCTTGCTCCTACGATAGGGCCGAGTCCAGCACCTGTGGTTGCTATTTGACTTCCTATTTACCCTTTGGCTCTGATCCCTTTGCTGACAAAAGCAACGATATTGATACTACTTTATTGATTGCAAACATCTCTTTGGCAACGGGTTAATCTCCGTACACCATTTTGATTCCTTCCGATGTTAGGAATTTCAAGAATTGATAAAGCGTTGAAGGTACTACCCTCGTATTATGAATCCAAGGTCTTTTGGGCAGCACGTTGTATCTCATGTCACCTTCGATTACATGAAACTTTATTTCTTGGATAGTCCCGGCCATATTTACTGGAAAATGATTTCCCCTTTGTTGGTTTCACTTTCCATGTTGAAGCCGTTGAGTACTGGAGCTGCATGCACGATTTGATCTTGGAGGCCAAGTTGCTCTACGACCCTCAATCGAATAATGTTTGCTGAGCTACCTAGATCAATCAACGCATGTTTTACTTGAATTTTATTCATAAGGATATGTACTACCAGCATGTCATGTGAGGCTGTTAGATCCCTTCTACATCCTCATCGTTGAACGGCAAGGTATCTTCTGGTAAGTAGTCCCGGGTACGTTTCTCCCTTGTGATTGTCACCTTGGTGCATTTAAATATCGGGCCTTGAGGAACATCGACCCTACCAACGATCATATCAGTCACGGGCTGTGGTTCCTCCTGTCCATTTTTCCTATTTGCATCCATGTCTCTAAAGTAATTCTTAGCTCGATCATTCGGGAACTCTCGAAGGTGACCCTCGTTGAACAAACGGGCTACCTCCTCCCTTAACTATCTGTAGTCTTCGGTTGTGAGACCATGGGTTCCATGGTATTTGCACATTTGATTAGGGTTCCTTTGAGCTGGATCGGTCTGTAGGGGTCTGGGCCATCTAGTATCCTTGACACATTCAATGGCTGATACAATACTTGATGCATCAATGCTGAAGTTGTATTTTGATAATCGTGGTGCTTCTTTAGGCTCGAGATGTTATTGAATCCCCTCTTACTCATAAGACCTCGGGAGTTTTGTCCTCTATCATTCCTTCGATCATTTCGAACGGGATTATGTCCCGGTCCGTTGTTTCTACGATATGTGCTATATGGTTGGTACCGATCTCTATTTGACAGTGCTCTCTGTCGATGTCCCTTTGAACTTTGCCATCAGATCTATTTGGGTAGATGTAATCGGAAGGGGCTCCTAACTTATCATCCTCGACCTGATCTTTGACTGACATCGATTATGTACATCGGCCCAGGTCACAACTAGATATTCAATCAAATTCTGCTTTAGTTGTCGTGATGCTATCGAACTTCGCTCGTTCAAACCTTGAGTGAAGTCTTGGACATCCCAATCATCGGTGATCGGGGGTAGGTCCATGCATTCCATCTGGAATCGAGATACGAATTTCCTTACCATTTCATTGTCCTTTTGTCTCACTTTGAAGAGGTTCGACTTCCTAGTCGCGACCTTAATGCTCCGGCTTGTCCTTTACGAATGAATTAGGAAGCATGGCGAATGAATTGATGGAATTAGGTGGCAAATTATGGTACCATATCATCGCCCCCTTCGATAAAGTTTCTCCAAACTTCTTCAATAGAATAGATTCAATTTCTTCATCTTCTAAGTCATTTCCTTTTATTGCACATATATAAGAAGTGACATGCTCATTAGGATCAGTGGTTCCATTGTATTTGGGAATTTCTGGCATGCGAAACTTCTTCAGAATGGGATTCGGATCCGCACTTGGAGGGAAAGGCTTCTGCATAAAATTCTTCGAATCCAAACCTTTTAGAATTAGGGGTGCCCCCGGTATTTGGTCAACCCGTGAATTGTACGTTTCTACCTTCTTGTCATTAGCTTCATTTTTCCTTTCTCCAAATTTGATCCATTTAGTGAGCTTCTCGAGCATCTTCATGATAGCGGAGTCAGTTCCCGATCCATTATCGTTCGATTTCTCCGACAGGTTCGACCTTGTGAATAACTTCCAGTGATGTATCGAGCTCAATTCTGCTTGGTGCTCGATTCTGATTTTGGGAGTTGCGCTATCGTAGCTTGCTAAGTCTGCAACATTGCAAATATCATTCGAAGGCTAATCCCACCTTCTTCACCGCTCTGTGCATTCTGGCCGGCTGCCCGGGCGTCTCTGTGGATGCTATTTTTAAGGTCGGCGCCTAAATTTCCATGAATGGAAACACGAGAAATAACATTGACTAGATCTATGGTCGGTGGTCCATCGGGATTGATCGGAGGTACTCTTTTTCCCAGGGCGACTATGTTCTCGTTCTCGCCATGAAGACCAAGGCTGGTGTCTGTGTGAGTGGGCGCTGCTTTAGAGTTTGACATGTTGATTCCTGAAATCAAAGACACTTGTGAGAATAAACGTAAAGTAGTGTATGTTATGAGGATTAATACTAGGCAATCATTATTATCCTTAGCCCCACGGTGGGCGCCAAATTGTTAACCCTAAAAATTGGATAACAATTAAATTTATATTCTAGTTTTAAAGACACATGATTTTACGTAATACCAATTGATAAACGTAGAAATTAGCAGTAAAGATTAACAATGAGATAAAGCAAACCAGTCCTGAAACGTGATTCAACCCTCGAGCTTAAGTTCCCTCGAACTGATTGGTGCCCAAAATAGTCAAGAAGCAAACGGATGAACAAGAATGTAAGCTAGAAAATATTGTATTGCTTTGATATGCGTGAATGTAAGATGGTTACAAGATGATTGGGACCCTCTTTATATAGTAGATGAATCCTATTAATGGTACAATTATAATTACGGAAGTAAATCCCATGATTAAATAAATAACCGCCCTTGATTTGATCTATTCCGAGATTTACGCCATGATCTTCGGCCCGTCACGGATATCTCGCCTTTTTGTTATCGTGCTTTGCTCGATATTTGTCTCCTTTGATCTCGATTGCTACTGGCCTCGATCTTCGATAAGTGCCTCGGTCCTCGAACTCGGTGCCTTGTCCTCGTATAGAGCCGTCAATATGGGCTTGGCCCGTTGGGCCGACCCAACCCAACCCGTGATTTAGCAGGGTTGGGCTAGAATTTTTATAGCCCTTTTAAAAATGAGGCTTTTAAGCCCGATCCGATTAAGCCCGTGGCCCGTGAGGCTTGACTGAGGATGGGCCAGGCCGGCCCGTGGGTCTAATAAAATAATGTATTTAAAATATATAAAATAAAAATTTATATGACAAAAAATAATAAGAAGAGTATCCCAAGCTTAAAGTTTTAAGCTCATCATATTAAAAGATCAAAGTTTTGAAACGTTAATTAGTTTTAAAATTTTATTTATTCTTAATATTTAACTAATTAATATTGCAAACGAATTGTAAATGTAGATGAAAGTGAAGATGTTAAAACAACCTTCTAACGAGCAGATTCAAAAGTGTTTGATGAAGATCATTTGTTAGATATCCCATAAGCGTGATGGACGTTCTCTTGAATAGTTTGCTTTAAGTTTTGACTTTTAGTGAATGAAATTGTCTTGTCTTTTACTTTTTTAGTGTTTATTGTAATATATTGGAACAATATAAAAAGTTATTAAGTTTTCTGAAATTTTTCCAATAACTTTTTTTTTATGTTTGAAGAAAAAATTAAAATTATATTTTTAAAAAACGATGGGCCGGCCCGTGGGGGCCCGCAACCCATGTAGGGCTGGGGTGAGCTGACCATTACAAGGCCCATCAAAATGACGGGCTAGCCCAGCCCAGCCCGTCAATCTATATTGATAGCTCTATCCTCATACCTCGGTCTGGTCCATTCCGAGGCCGACCTTCGACGCAATTCCCTAACCTCGATCAAATAGTAAAATCGGGTAGGCCCGATTTTAACCGTATACACATATACACATGTCTTAATATTACTTGTATCATTTTAAAAATTTCAGAGGAGTAAGCGTGCATCACACATGTCCAATAACTTGTGCATTTATGTCTAATTATCCATCGAGTTTTGATTTGTGCGCAACTGGTCATCCAACATTTTTGGTTATCAAAACTAACATTTGTACGTCTAATTGATTATTAGTGATAGTACATTTGACAACTCAAAGCCATGTGATGCAAAAACAGGTCAAACAATTCGCTAGTCCGAACTTTCGTGCCATGAATCATGATGCGACATTGCCATATTCACCCAGAAAACATGGAAATTACTCAACAACCCAAGTGTATTGTTATTCCATCAACTTCATTTGATTCCCAAGCACGATCCAGAGAACATGCACATATGCCATTACTCATATGTCATCTTGCAAAGACAAATCAAGGCATATGTGCATTATATCTTTTTTATAGTAGTAACATCAGAACTAATTTGTATGCATTTTAACTGTATATATCTGGACTTTCCATCATTATAGATATTGAAAAATTTAAGTACCAATTTATGCGTTTATATCTAGAATAGCTAAAGACCATGCAATAGTCAGACAAATCAGAATATGTACAAAATTTGGATTAATGCAAGTACTTCGATGTGGTGAACTGGGAAGACAAGTTAAGGCAGAATTGAAGGACTGTATACATATACGCTTATAAAATTCTTAGGACAAAAGAATCTTAATTGATGCAATATGCACCTGTACATGAAAAATTTACACAAGTTCCGAGATCTCAGTTAGCTAAGATCTCTGAAGTAGTTATCTATTTAACCACCCTCATTCGCTTAATTAAAACAACAAATTGTCCTACTTTTTTACAATTTTTAAACTACTAAATACAAAACTTAGAATAACACATATTACCTTACATCGTTGAACAATCAAAGGTGTCTTTTAGGCTCTCATCTATGAATACTTAAAGAAGAAATGAATGTCGACCCTTAACATGTTGGAATTCCGTTCAATATCTCAACAACATCATTCATAGGAGGCCTATCTATACAATTTTCATTAGCACACATTGTTGCAATCTTAAAATACTCAATAACTGCAATTTCTTTTAACCCATCCTTTGAAAGATTGGCATCAACCATTTCCATGTAACGTTCTTGCACCACCATAGCATTAACCCAATTAACAAGCCTAATTTCACGACCATCCTCTCCTTTAAATGGGAAATTAGGACGTTTCCCTGTAATAATCTCTAACATTAATACACCAAAACTATAAACATCTCCATTTGTAGTTGCCTTTGTTGCACCATTAATGTACTCTGGTGGCATGTACCCCATTGTTCCTGCTACTTGTGTTGAGACATGTAAATGCGATCCTTGAATTCTCCTAGCCAATCCAAAATCAGCAATATAAGCTTCAAAATTAGCATCTAATAAGATATTACTAGCTTTAATATCCCTATGAATAATTGCAGTATCCAAATTGTGCATATAAGCAAGTCCTTTTGCAACTCCTTTAACAATGTTAATTCTCGTTACCCAACTTAACGGCATCCAAGGGATTGTTTCTTCCATGTCGGATGCTGATGACGTGTCGTAAAGCCATTGGTCCAGGCTACCTTTTTCGACGAACTCGTAAATTAAGACCCGGTCAGAACCCGTGGAGCAATACCCGAGCATTTTGACTATATTCGGGTGTCGGATATTACCGAGGGTTTCCATCTCGGCTCGAAACTCCCGGAACCCTTGGAAAGCATCGGCGGAGAGCTTTTTCACGGCGACGGAGACGCCGGAGGCGAGTTTAGCTTTATAAACCATCCCGAAACTTCCGTCGCCGATGATAAGTTCCGGCGAGAAATCTCGGGTAGCATCGATGAGCTCCGGCATGGAAATCCGATTCAGAGATGGGTCAAACGTTGCACTTTCGGTTACCGTGATGGAAGAAAGCTCCGTGTTACTAGCTATTGCTCGGGTGTTTCGGGTCCGGGGACGATTCCGGGTCGTCTCAGTACGGCGTCGTTTAGGGTCTCTGCAGAAAACGTAGAGAGCACCGAAGATTAAGATGACTGCAACGAAGCTTGCTGCTGCAGCTAGAAAAGCTTGAAGTGCTGGATCCATGGAGAATATGGGGGGTTTTGGTTAATTGATAAGTAAGTAAAAGAATAGGGAAACGGGTGGAAGAGAGAGGAGGAAAAGGAGAAGCCGCCATTAACGGGTAAGGAAGGTGGGGTTTTTGAAAGAAAGAGAGAGGTTGGTTGTCTGAAAGCGTGGACTGAGATTGGAGTCAACGGTAGGCAAATACAGTAGAGTAGAATTTCAATCTAGTATTTGTTTACTCATTTTTCTTATTTTTCTTACTTATTTGGTTCATTGTTTTTCCTAGACGGCATAGCTTGCTACGCTTGACCGGAGACTTTTTTTAGAGGACATATTCTTGGAATGAAATTTGGCTTCCCTCCATTTCTTCTCCGTAATGTTCTGTGTTTCTTTTGATCCAATTTATGTGTTGGGAGTTTGAATCACTATAAAACATAAAGAAACTAAAAGATAATTTCTGAAACTCGTCATTTTAGTTAGAATATTTGTGAATATTTTGATTTTTGAACATTTCATAATATTTGTGATTTTATAAAAGTTTTTTTTCTAATAATAAATAAAAATTCAGAAGTAATTATTTTAAATATATTATTCTTTTTCTAAAACAGCAGCAATAACAACAACATACCCAATATTATCCTACACCGTGGGGTCTGGGAAGGGTAATGTATACGCAGACCTTACCCCGGCCTTGTGAGGATAGAGAGGTTGTTTCTAGTAGGCCTTCGGCTCAGAAAAGTATAAGCATCACAATAACGAAAACATAGACAAAGGACAATACCAAAAAGCCATATAAAAGCTAAACAAAAACAACATGGCAGTAATGTGATCAACAATGAAAGAAAACAACGGTTGGTCAAAAAAACCTACTATCAACAAAAAGTGAGACTGTGTGTCAATACTACTGTTATGAGTACTCTAGACTACCTACTCTACTACCCTAATCATCTACCTCCACACCTTCCTATCAAGGGTCATGTCATCGGTCAGCTGAAGTTGCGCCATATCTTGCCTAATCACTTCTTCCCACCTCTTCTTAGGCCTACCTATACCTCTTCGTAGGCCCTCCAATGTCAACCTCTCACACCTCCTCACTGAGGCATCTGTGGTCCTCCTCCTCACATGACCAAACCACCTAAGTCGCTATTCCCGCATATTGTTCTCAATAGGAGCCACACCCACCTTGTCGCGAATAACCTCATTTCTAATCCTATCTAACCTGGTATACCCGCACGTCCATCTCAAAATCCTCATCTCCACTACCTTCATCTTCTGGACATGAGCGATCTTGACTGGCCAACACTCAGCCCCATACAACATCATTGGTCTGACCCTCACTCCGTAGAACTTACTCTTAAGTTTGGTGGCACTTTTTTGTAACAAAAAACACCTGAAGCGAGTCTCCATTTAATCCATCCCACCTCAATATGATGTGTGACATCTTCATCAATCCCCCCATCCCCTAAATAATAGACCCAAGGTACTTCAAACTCCCTCTCCTTGGGATGATCTGCGAGTCCAGCCTCACCTCACCTTCCCTTCCTTGAGTCTCGCCACTGAAATTACACTCCAAGTATTTTGTCTTGGTCCTGCTCAACTTGAAACCTTTAGATTTTCTGCCTCCATATCTCTAACTGCGTGTTGAGACCGTCTCGCAATCTCGTCGATCAATACAATATCATTTGCAAATAGCATACACCACAACACCTCCATTTGAATGTGGCGCGTCAGTATGTCCATCAATAGAGCAAACAAGAACGGACTGTAGGCAACATCATACATGTATGGCTACAAGAAAGGACTGTAGGCAGCATCATAACCAGAAAAAGGTTCAAGTCCCCACCCACCGTCCTCACTCGGGTTTTTACTCCATCATACATGTCCTTAACCAACCTAACATAGGCAAGATGTATACCTCTAGCCTCAAACATCTCCACAAAACCTCCCTCGGAACTTTATCGTATGCCTTTTCTAAGTCGATGCACACCATATGCAAGTCCTTCTTTCTCTCCCTATACTGCTCCATCAATATCCTAACAAGGTGGATGGCTTCTGTAGTCGAACGCCCCGGCATAAACCCAAATGATTCTAAAAAATAGACACACTCCCTCTCACCCTTAGCTCTACCACTCTCTCCCAGACTTTTATAGTATGACTAAGCAGCTTGATACCCCGATAGTTATTTTAATCTTGGATATCATCCTTATTCTTGTATACAAGAACCATCGTGCTCCACCTCCACTCTCGGGCATCTTCTTCGTTCTAAAAAGGGCATTAAATAAACTAGTGAACCACTCCAAGCCTGCCTTTCCCGCACTCTTCCAAAACTCCGCCGGAATTTCATCTGGCTCGGTCGTTTTGCCTCTGCTCATCTTATGCATAGCCCCCTCAACTTCATCAACTCTAATCTGCCTACAATATCCAAAGTCACAGCGACTCTAGGAGAGTTCTAAATCACCCAGTACAATGCTCTTGTCCCCCTCCCCGTTCAATAGACTATGGAAGTAGGTCTACCTTCTCCGACGGATAAGCCCCTCATCCAACAAAACTCTACCTTCTTCGTCCTTGATGCACTTTACTTGGTCCAAGTCACGCGCCTTCCTATCTCGCGCCTTGGCTAACCTGAACAACCTCTTATCCACACCTTGGCCCTCGAGTTCCTCATACAAACGACTAAAAGTTGCAGTCTTGTTCACCGTAACTGCTAGCTTTGCCTCTTTCTTAGCCAACTTATAATGCTCCCTATTCGCCCTCTTCTCCTCCTCATCTACACTTTCCATTAGCTTCAGATACACTACTTTTTTAGTTTCCACTTTTCCTTGTACTTCTCCATTCCACCACCAGTCTCCCTTGTGACCACCAGAGTAATCCTTTGAGACCCCTAATACCTCTCTCGCGGCTTCCCCGATGCAATGCGCAGTCATGGTACACATAGCGCTTGCGTCCCCACTACTCCTCCAAACCCCCATAGTCACCAGCTTGACCCCAACTCTTGCGCTTTAGCTCCCATCAAGGCTCCCCACTTTATCCTATGTTGGCTATACATCGCCCTCTTCCTCCTCTTTCTCGTGATCTCAAGGTCCCTGACCAGGAGCTTATGAAGGGACGAGAGGTTCTCACTCGGGATGACCTTGCAATCCGTGCAAAGACCTCAATCTGACTTCCTGCAGAATAAATAATCAATCTGACTTCCTGCAGAATAAATAATCAATCTGACTCTCGACCATCGAATTTCGGAAGGTGACCAAGTGCTCCCTCTTCTTCGGGAAACTCGAATTTGCTATCACCAAATCAAATACTCTAGCATCATCCACCAGAGACGTTCCTCCTTTGTTTCTATCTCCTAAACCAAAGCCACCATGCAATTTTTTCCCTTGACTAACGGATTAGATTACTGTTTCTGTTTCATTTAATACAATATATGAGATTTGAGATCTTGTGACTTTCAGCTTCTGACCATTGCTCATTTAGTGGAATCCTACTTGCCCTTTTAATATAAAGAAACAACATGACCTTCAACCGATTAATTGCGAAAGTAAAAGAAAATATTGTAATCTAGTTGAGTCCTACTTCTCGTATTAATATGAAATATTTTTCAACCGATTAATTGCGAAAGTAAAAGAAAAAGTCATGACAAGAAATTTGTTTTTTATTTTGGCGGCCGCCAAGAGAGAGGAATAAGGATTCTTTTGTTCTTTGTTCCTTCCTCTTCGATCTTCTTATCCATTGCACTAAAACCAGAAAAGGAATAATACATTAACATTTTGGCAATAGTGAAATAATTAGTCTCAAGGAGTATTGAAGTTTAAATTAACAGTCTAGTGAACTAATAACCCAACAATCCACTTGGAGAAATGAAGTTTGAAATGTAATTCATTTAGCATCAAAATTTGTGGTAGTTGTTGTTGGGTTTTGTTATTAATAACAAAAAAAAAGGTGTGAATGGAAAATGGTGGGAAAAGAAATGGAGGGAAGTAAAATTTTGAATGAGTTCACTGTCACGCCCCCGTTTTTCCCTTCTCGGAGAAGTCCGGGTTTCGACATTCATGGGGGAACAATTCGTTTTCTTTTGGGAATTGGGTATTTGACGAGTTGTCACCTAACGGATTAAGGTGCGTTAGGGCATCTAGAGCAATTAACTCATGTAACCAGTTTGCATTACAAGAGATTAGAGTAAGGTTTCGAAATAACCTTAAGAGGAAGGTGTTAGGCAACCCTCGAGGTCCACAACGGTGGATCCCAGCCAAACTTACTTTGTGAATTAGTCAATTAGCAAATAGGCAGTCTAAGCACACATATGTAAAAAGAATGAAGACTTTTAACAGATAAGCAGTCTAAGCACACATATGTAAAAAGGATAAGGGAGGTCCTAAGTTGTTTACCTATTTATATCCATGCAATGTCCGGTAATCACTCCTCGGTGAGATGGGTTACACGTTGCATTAGCACACATGTCATCATATCCTTTTACTACCCATTATCCCACCCCTTAGCGGTTATATAAGCGAGTTTTGATTAACGAACTCTAAGCGTGTTGTTACTCGCCCTTCCTTGTGGTCCCGGAGGAGTTTAAGACCTTTAGACTTAGGCAGTTCTAGAAAATCCTAAGATGTTTAAAGGGCAGAAGTCTAGGCGACAACAAATAACACATATGACTGTCAATTAAGGAAGCACATAAAAGGCTCATATTTACCTCCACATATATATAGGCAAGTAAGCAACACATCTCAAACAACTGATTTTAAAGAAATTCAGAAAGCCTAGGAACATGATATCTAGATGAACATTACAGAACAGAACATGCAGTGTTTGTTTTAAGGGGAGTTGCAGAATCCTAATCAGTTTGTCTACTGGTTTTATAGCTTGTTAAGCCTGGACAGTTTCATACATAAACAAAACCTGATTTCACAGTTATCTAACGGCCTAAGGTTTGCCTAGAAGTGTATATGCAGTTATAATCTGGGAATAATTTGAAGTTCTTTTATCCTATAGGCATGCTGATATAAGTGATGAAGGTTATAACAAGTGATTTTATGCATGTTTACACTAGGACATGATATCTAGGTGTTGGACTGTTTAGAAACTTTTATAGATAATTACTTATTCAAAACGACGTAGACACGGTTGAGAGCTAATGCAAACAAAGTCCTAAATTAGAATTTCTAATGCACATAAAGATGATCATTTTTTATTAAGCAAGATTACAACAGTAGTTTAATAACATGAATTTCGGCTGATAATAACTTACGCAAAGTCAGAGAAAGAAGTGATGAACTTATAACATGTTTCTAATATGCAGAATATAAACATGGGTTTCCTAAGGCAGATTTTCTAATGCAAATATTATAAACTTATGACATGTTTTGATGCAAGTAGCATAGCATATGGACCTAAAGCATGTTTTTTCTATCGTGACACAAACTCGAAGCAGGATGGCTGTTGCAAATATACATATAGACTAAGGGCATGGTTATGTATCAACCTAAAGCATGGTATCTACCCAATTTTCCACAAACATCATATAGGAACCCCCCCTTTTACTAGCTTCCCCCAATATTTGTTTACAAATAACATTATTACATATTAGAATCAAATTTTACATAAGTAAATAGAAATTATGCTATAGGGAACCTAAATCGGGCTCAAAGTAAACCTGGGAAAGCCAGGCCTTCAACAGAATCTCAGAAGCCAATAGATCTCATAGCCAATAATGTGTGCCTTGGTGTGTTAGAGTTCCCTAAGGACCTCAAGGATCTCGGGCAGTACTCGCACCAAGACCATTCTCAAATAGGGATTGATTATATATAGTGTGGAAGGGCCAGCCCTGGTATGCCAAAGTTCATAGAGATCTCAAGGATCCCTAAGCAGTACACATACCAGAGGGGCATAACTTAATAATCTATGAGTAGGAAGAGAGTGTTGGACATAATGTTGAAAGATTTAGTAAAACAGTTAGAAGTAAAAGAGATCCAAAAATAAACTTTTAAAAAAAAAAGATACTGGGAGGGACCAGTTTTTGAGAAGAATACTAGGAGTAAAAGTAGTAGTTTTGAAATCACCTTGAAGAAAGCATACTCAACAAACAATCCAATTGGTCATGGAGTACTCAGATTCACTCAACAAATAGACTTACAAATATGGGTGAAGGGGATTGTGAACATATAGGGCTGAAACCACATAAATAGAGAAGCATTTGATACAACAAGTGTACAAAACCACAAGGAGTCTACTGAATCAGGTTAATCATGGTACTAGTAAGTTAGATAAGGGATGTAGAAGGATCATGTTGAAGACACGAAGGTGTTGAACAACATGGGACATACAATCAGGACTGATTGAATGCACTAGAAAACTAAGTAGTTACATAGTCATACCCATTAAAAGGGAGGGGGGTAAAAGAACCAAGTAAACATGCTAGGCAGGTATCAAAGAACTAAGTGAAATTAGACATGCTGATTACACATAAGGCATAACTTAGACATGCTTAATAACAACAAACAGAGAAACAAGTTGAGTAACTAATGCAGGAATAAACATGAGTGTATAGACATAGAACACATAAGATTGAGTTTCAGAATTTAACTAGAGACATACCAGTTAAAGAAGAAAAAGACAGAATATGAAAAAAGCAGGTGCAAATTCATTGTTTAGCCTTGACTTTCAGCCGGCTAGGCCAACAATCAGCACAAGTAGCAAAGAAAGAGTTTGAATGTAAGTGTGTATATTCTGAACTACTATTTGTTTGTTGAAGGAGAAGAATGAGAGTGTATATATAACACATTAGAGGTGAATCAAAATATGGTAAAAGAATCACAATTCAATCAATTAGGAGCAATTAATCAGTCACAGAATTAATATAGGAGTCCGAAATAGACCCCTTAATTGGGGAAAATCAATTAACGGTCAGAACTTGGACTCAAACAAGGTGATAAATCAACACCATACCATATAAGGAGTCCATCAAATCCCCAAACTACTGATAACTAATTAAGGCAGGTGTAATTTCTCACAATAGGGAAACAAGAAAAAATTCCAGAAAATACTGATTTTAATCAGGAAAGAATTATTTGAATTCTCTAAATAGAAAACAATTAAGCAACATAATCCCAAAGAATACTAGATTTAACAGGAAAATCACTCAAATCCCTAAATAGAGTCGATTAATACAACTAGTTCATAGAAATAGACATAATAAAAGAAATAAGTGTAACCATTAGAAACATCTAGGGTTCGAGCATACATACAAAGATTAACTAAATACGTAAAGAGATGAACATTTTTAACATTGAAAGTAGAAAAACCTATTGAAGAGAAGTTTGGGAAGAACCTTAATTTTAAAACACTTAAAGTTGATTGACAGTATAGAGGTCAAAGAACCATTAAAGAAAACAGCCATGGAAACTGCAAAGAACTTCAAACGTATAAGGATTCGAACAACAAATGTCAGAGAAGTCAAAAAACTAAAGTAGCGTAGTGCTCAAAATTGGTTAGTAGTAGATAAGTAAAAAAGAACCTTAAAGAACAACCATGGGAATTTGAAAACACTTCAAATGCACAGAGATTTGACTAACAAACAACATGAAGACCAAACCCTAATATGACAAAGTGCTCAAAAATCGGTTATTCAGTAAAGAAATAAGGGAACCTTAAGGAAAATCAGTGATGAACTCATAATCGCTCCAGATCTACAGAGATATAAACCGATTCAAGTCCAAACATTAGGTTTTTGAAGAAAAGAGAAAGGGTAAAGAGAGTCTGGCCTTTGAATCAGAGATTTGAGCCGTAAAACATCGATAGAAAGCACTTACAGACCATAAACAGACCCTTGGAGAGTTTTGAACGAGATCTAAACTATATCTCTTCGAGGTCCTTTCATGAAACACAAAATCGAGCAACCAGGGGAAGTAGGAGACGAGTAGAGGTCTCATACAGCCATAGAAATCCATAGATCGAATAGGAATTAAAGGGATTAGGGCTGGTTTTGGGTGGCGGCGAATAGGGTTAAATTTGGATCTTAGAGAGACAGAGAGGATTAGGGATTCTATGGCGGCTGTTTGGTGCGAATGGTTAGGGTTTAGGGGGGTCGTTTGTTTAAAAAATGTAAGAACAAATAAGGGTCGTTGATCTCAGCTATCAACGGCTAGGCTTAGGAGGGGCCTGGGTCGGGTTAGGTTTAATTGCGGTTGGTTCTAATTGGTTTGGGCCTGGTCTTAGTGGGTTATGTCCGAAAATTAGAGAAATTAAAAGGCTATTTGTTAAATACACAAATAATTGATAAACAATATTTTATAAAATAATTATCAATAAGAAAAAAAATTCATGCATAGAAGTGCTTTAAAATAATTATTCAATATTTTAAAAATATATGGACCAGTTTCAGGTAAAATAATGCAGTAATGTATACATGAGCTATAATTGCAAAAATTAGTGCAATTGTAACCAAAAGGTGTAAATCTGACCATTTGTGAAATAATTTAAACTTAATATAACTATATATAGCAATATTAAGTCAAGAAATGCTATAAATCCATTTGTTATGTGATTTGTAATTATTTATGTAAATAAAATACTAGGATAAAATCAATTTTAAAATATAGAAATTATGAAAAAATATCAATTGATGCTAATGCATAGTGTTAAAATTATATATGTACTTTAAATAATATTACAGGGAAAAATTGGGTATCAACAACTGCTCCTCTTTACCCGAAAATGATGAAAGAGTTTTCGGGTAAAGAAATGATGGCCAATTTTGACCGAATGAGGAATTTTGAAAGATAGAAGCCGGACTCTGGTCTTTGAGCTGCCTACATATCCCTGGTTTTATAGGAATTAGGCCATGTGTAGTTCCAGATCTATTGGAGGAATATACCGATGAAGTCATTACAAGAAACGGACACGAGATTTCAGGATGGGTGAAAGAGTGGTTATGGTAAACGATCAAGTTTGAGATAGTTGAAGGAACTGGAGTGATGTCACTCCTGCTGGGATTGCGGTTGCTTATTGGTCACCTGCAGATACGGAGATGCTACAAACACTTATTTGTGCAAAAATTTAAACATGATGCGGATTGCCTTCAGACCATGAAAGTTGTCTTTGGACGGTTAAGGATGACGTCCTTAGACCATGATGTCCTGGGCCATGAACTGTGAGATAAGAGATTCGCAGGCCATGAAATGATGTTCTCGAGCCATAATAATGGTGCCTCCAAACCATGTCACCTTTGAATAATGATATGCAAATTTGAGAGATCCTCAGGCCATAACATAGTGTCTTCCGACTATGAGGATGATGCCTTTAGACTATGGTGCCTTTGGATAGGTTGAAGATATTTCATCCCATGAGATGAAACAATATGATGCTAAAGTCAACAAGACAAGGCTTAGTCTTGTGAGGTTGAGGGCAAAGCTTAGCCCGAAAGAGGAGCAAATAGATAGTGCCGGAATAGAGCAACATTTATGCAAGGAGGGACAATGCTTAGTCTTATGAGAAGGCAATGCTTAGCCTTATGCAAAAATCAGAGACATAGCTTAGTCTCATGCAAGATTCGGGACAGGTCTTAGTCCCGTACAGATGGAAGGCAGGGCTTATCCTTATGCAAATATAGAGGCATGGCTTAGCCTCATGCAAGAGGGTAGACAGAGCTTAGCCTCATGCAAATGCAAATATGGAGGCAGGGCTTAGCCTCATGCGAGGTGGAGACAGAGCTTAGCCATATGCAGAATGGAGGCAGGGCTTATCCTCATGCAAGATTTGAGACATGACTTAGTCTCATGTAGGATGCAGGGCAGGGCTTAGTCCCATGCAAAGAGAAGGCAGTGCTTTGCCTTATGCAAATATGGAGTCAGGGCTTAGCCTCATGCAAGATGCGGGACAGGGCTTAGTCCCATGCAATATTGGAAGGCATATAGCCTTATGAAGAATGGAGGCAGGGCTTAGCCTCATGCAAGATGCGGGACAAGACTTAGTCCCATGCAAGATTGGAAGGTAGTGCTTAGCCTTATGCAAATATGGAGGCAGGATTTAGCCTTATGTAAGTATGGAGACATAGCTTAGTCTTATGTAGGATGCGGGATAGTACTTAGTCCCGTGCAAAGAGAAGGCAATGTTTAGACTCATACAAATATGAAGGCAGGGCTTAGCCTCATGCAAGATTTGAGACATGGCTTAGTCTTATAAAAGAGAAGGCAGAAATTAGCCTTATGCATAATGGAGGCAAATCTTAGCCTCATGCAAGATTTGAGACATGGCTTAGTCTCATGCAGGATGCAGGACAGGGCTTAGTCCCATGCAAAGAGAAGATAATGCTTAGCCTTACGCAAATATGGAGGTAGGGCTTATCCCCATACAAGATGCGAGACAGGGCTTAGTCCCATGCAAGATTGGAAGGCAGTGCTTAGCCTTATGCAAATATAGAGGTAGGGCTTAGCCTCATGTAAGGTTCGGGACAGGTCTTAGTCCCATGCAAAGAACAAGTAGCAAATAAGAGTAGAGTATTTCTTAGCTTGAGATCTATTCGGTGTCCGAAGGCCTGATTGATAGTGATTTTGTTGTGCGTACATCTTTGCGAATGCTACTGTTACATGAAATACCTGCATTGAAAGAAAAATTGTATGTTTTGTAAGGGGAGGTTGGTTCGTGCCTTTGTCTGCTGGGTTTACTCCTCCATTTTGGAGGCATTGTTTGAGTTTTCTTGGGTAACCTGGCTGTTACAGAAGTAGAGTTTTCGAAAGTAATATGCAATTATTGATGAAAAATAGAGTTATTTTAGAAATATGGTGAAATATCCAGTAATTTCAAATGAACTAGTGACTGCAACACATTTCAGAGACATTGCAGCTTTCTCGTGTTAGAATTTTGGGGGTCCTCCTCAAAATTCTACCCCATTTTGGTAGATGATCCCTCAGCTATTTGCGAGTGATAAAACTTTTTGAACCTTCTTTGGAATTTTGAGAATCATGCTCAAAATTCTGCCCCAGTTTCTGATCCTGGGGGAAATGGAAATTTTATTATGATATGACCGAACCCATAGGTCTGCCTACATATCCCCTCTTACATGGGAATCAAGTCAAGCGTAGTTCAATTACATCAGATGAGGAAGTGTAAATAGTCTAATTATAGTATCTCTTGACTATATAGGAATTGATTGGTTTTTGCCAGATTTCTCCATCCAATTCTACATGTATGAGCGCTCATCCTGTTAGCACTATGTGAACCATGTAAGGACCTTGCCAATTGGGAGATAATTTCCCTTTGGCTTCATCTTGATGTGGGAAGAACTTCTTGAGTATCAGTTGTCCTGGGTTAAACTGTCTTGGTTTGACCCTCTTGTTGGAAGTTCTGGACATTCTATTCTGATAAAGTTGACCGTGACATACTACGTTCTTTCTTTTTCCATCTATAAGATCCAATTGCTCATAGCGACTCCTTATCCATTCTGTATTGCTGAGTTCAGTTTCCTGTATGATTCTTAAAGAAGGGATCTCTACCTCGGCTGGGATGACAGCTTCTGTACCATAACCCAATATGTAGGGAGTTGCTCCGGTTGACGTGCAAACTGTAGTGCGGTATCCTAACAGAGCGAAAGGTAGCTTTTTATGCCATTGTTTGTAGTTTTCCACCATCTTCCTTAGTATCTTCTTGATATTTTTGTTGGCGGCTTCTACGGCTCTATTTATCTAAGGTCTGTATGTTGTAGAGTTTTTGTGCCTGATTTTAAAAGTTTTACACATGGATTTCATCAGATCACTATTGAGATTGGAGGCATTATCAGTGACAATGGACTCGGGGACTCCAAATCGGCAAACAATACGATCCTTAAAAGTTTCACACATGGATTTGCAACGACCTTCTTGGTTACAGCTTTGTAGGATGCAGCCTCTACCCATTTTGTAAAGTAGTCAATGTCCACTAGAATAAACATGAACTCGTTTGAAGCAGTGGGCTCGATCGGACCGATGACATCCATTCTCTATGCGGCGAATGGCCAAGGTGAGCTTGTTGCATTGAGATTATTTGGTGACACCTTTATCATATGGGCATGCACTTGACATTGGTAGCATTTTTGGACATACTGGATGCAATCTGTCTCCATGGACATCCAAAAATAACCGGCCCTAAGTATCTTCTTGGACAAGACAAAACCATTCATATGTGGGCTGCAGGTCCCAACATGTATCTCCTCAAGTAGCTTAGCAGCCTCTTTTACGTCGGCACATCTCAGCAATCCCAAATCAGGAGTTCTTCTATACAAGTTTCCTCTGCTGTGGAAGAAATGACTGGACAATCTCCGGAGCATGTGTTTCTGAGTATGGTTCGCATGCTCCGGGTATTCTACTTTCGCCAAATATTCCTAGATATCATGGAACCTAGGTTTTCCATCTGTTTCTTCTTCAACATGGGCACAATACGCCGGTTACTTATGGATTCTCACTGGGATAGGATCAATGAAATTCTTATCTGGATGTTGCATCATGGATGACAAGGTGGCCAAGGCATCGACAAACTCGTTCTGAAATTTGGGAACATGTCGAACTCTATCTTTATGAACCTCTTCCTCAATTACTGAACATAGTGTAGATATGGCAATATCTTGGAATTCTTGGTGGCCCATTCTCCTTGTACCTGGTGCACAAACAAATCTGAATCATCGGATTACCAGCAGCTCCTGAATATTCATGTTGATTGCCATGTTGAGCCTTAGTATGTAGGATTCATATTCTGCCATGTTGTTGGTGTAGGGAAATCTGAGTTTGGCAGATACCGGATAATGTTGACCTATTTCTGATACCAAAACCGCTCCAATGCCCACTCCTTTGAAATTTGCAGCGCCATCAAAGAACATCCTCCAATCGTCGTATGCTTCAGTAATGTCCTCTTTTACGAATGAACTTCTTCATTAGGAAAGTATGTTTTCAAGGGTTTGTTTTCTCCTCCCACAGGATTTTCAGCAAGATGGTCTTCCAATGCTTGTCCCTTGACAGCTTTTTGAGTTACATAAACGATATTGAACTCACTTAACAGTATCTGCCACTTGGCTAACTTCCCCGTCGGCATGGGTTTCTAAAATATGTACTTCAGAGGGTCCATCCTGGATATGAGGTACGTGGTATAGGCACAGAAGTAATGCATCAATTTCTGGGCCGTCCAGGTCAAAACACAACAAGTGCATTCCAACAGAGAGTATCGCGCTTCATAAGGTGTGAATTTCTTACTCAGGTAGTATATAGCTTGCTCCTTTCTCCCCGTCTTGTCATGTTGTCCAAGAGCACATTCGAAGGCTCCATCTAATAAAGACAGATAGAGTAGCAAAGGTCGACCTGGCTCTGGTGGGAACAAGACCGGTGGTGTGGACAGGTACTCCTTTATTTTGTCAAAATCTTTTTGACAATCCCCGGTCCAGCTTGTTTCAACATCTTTCCTCAGCATTTTGAAGATGGGTTCATATATAACTGTGGACTTTGCCATGAAGCCACTGATATAGTTGAGACGTCCTAGGAAGCTCATCATGTCCTTTTTGCTCCTAGGCGGCAGTAACTACTGAATATCCTTAACCTTGGATGGGTCTAGCTCTATCTCTCGATGCCTGATAATGAATCCCAGTAACTTTCCTGCGGGGACCCCGAATGTACACTTTGCGGGGTTCAGTTTTAAGTTGTACCTCCTTAACCTATCAAAGAATTTTCTCAAGTCCGCTATTTGATCTGTGGCTCTCTTGGATTTGATAAAGACATCATCCACATACACCTCTATTTCTTTGTGTATCATATCATGGAAGATGGTTGTCATGGCTCTCATGTAAGTAGCCTAGCATTCTTTAGATCGAGTGGCATCATCTTGTAGCATTATACCCCACATGGTGTAATAAAAGTTGTCTTTTCTACATCTTCTTCATCCATCCAGATCTGGTGATAACCCGCGAAGCAATCTACAAAGGATTGGAGTTCATGTTTGGCGCAATTGTCGATCAGGATGTGTATATTTCGTAGTGGAAAGTTGTCCTTAGGACTTGCTCTACTTAAGTCTCGATAGTCACATATACTCTGACTTCCCATCTTTCTTCAGAACTGGTACAATGTTCTCTAACCAGGTTGGGTACTCAACCACTCTGAGGACTTTGGCTTTGATCTGCTTAGTAACTTTCTCCCTGATTTTTGGGCTCATATCTGGTTTAAATTTCCTGAGTTTCTGCTTCACTGGCGGACACATGGGATTGGTAGGCAATTTGTGATCCATTATGGACGTGCTCAAACCGATCATGTCATCATATGACCATGTAAAGATGTTCTCATGATTCTTTAAGAAACGAATGTACTCTTCTTTATCTGTCGGTGATAAGTGAATACTGAAGCGAGCCTCCTTAACGGTTTCGGTATCTCCCAAATTTACTGCTTCGATTTCGTCCAGGTTGGACTTAGACTTATTCTAAAAGTTCTCAACCTCCCTGTCAACTTCTTCAGTTATTTCATCTTATTCATCCGAGTCACTATCCTTATATTGTGTTGCCTCATTACATGTCACAGTCACCGATTCATCAGGAAAAGTAATAATAGTACTATAGAAAGAAAAGTGTGAAAGGTAATAATGAATGATAAATAGCAATGCATTGATTAGAACTGAAAATATTCTAAACAAGTACGGCTTGATGAGTCGAGCATTTATTTGAAACAGTTAAGTCTTTAAAAACAAAATTATTGAAAATCTTAGACGCCTAGCATGGCTATAGAAATAAAATTAAGTTGATTACCAAGCTACCCAGGGACTCGGCGAGCCCGGGATGGTGTGGCAGTCCAGTTCTTGAGAATAAGTCCCTTCTCCACAGCCTGAATAGTGAGGCCTTCATCCTTCTCCTCCTCAATTATTGCACTGCAGTCCATATCCTCGTCCTCCAGGAACAAATTCCTCAGCCCAGCTAACGCTTCTTCCTCTGCAGTTCACCATATTGTATCAGCTTGGTGAAAAGTCTGACCCAGATGTGGCACTGGTTTCTCGAGAGGGTAATAAGGTCCACGCTATGGAGGCGACCAATCATCATACTCTTGCCATGTATATTTGTATCCGAGCCCAAAAGTAGTACCGTGATGTTTCAACTATATTGGTTTGGTAATACCCTCGAGATTCTCCCCAAGCCCTTTGCCGGGTTCATACCCAGACCATGCTAGTATGATTTCTATCTTGTTACTCCACCATTTGTCTTTCTCAACGGCATTGACACGTTCGATGTGATGATAGGTTTCCCCTCCTAACCCTCTTTTGTTCCCGATAACTAGGATGGTTTGACTGGTGTAAATGGGGTTACTCCCCTCCCCGTGAATGTGTTCCTTAGTGTGTCAGAGTTCCCTAAGGACCTTAAGGATCCCGGGCAGTGCTCGCACCAAGAACATTCTCAAATCGGGATTGCTTATGTGCAGTGTGGAAGGGCTAGCCTTGGTATGCTAGATTTCAGAGAGATCTCAAGGATCCCTAAGTAGTACACATAGTAGAGGGGCATAACTTAATAATCTAAGAGTAGGGTGAGAGTGTTGGACATAGTGTTGAAAGACTTAGTAAAATAGTTAGAAGTAAAAGAGATCCAAAAATAACTTTTTTTAAAAAAGAAAAAAAATATTGGGGGTGACCAGTTTTTGAGATGAATACTAGGAGTAAAAGCAGTAGTTTTGAAATCACCTTGAAAAAAGCATACTTAAAAAACAACGCAATTGGTCATAGAGTACTCAAATTCACTCAACAAGTAGACTTACAAACAGGGGTGAAGGGGATTGTGAACATATAGGGCTAAAACCACATAAATAGAGAAGCATTTGATACAGCAAGTGTACAGAACCACTAGGAGTCTACTGAATCAGGTCAATCATGGTACTAGTTAGTTAAGACATATATAAGGGATGTTGTATGATCATGTTGAAGACACAGAGGTGTTGAACAACATGGGACATACAATCAGGACTAATTTAATGCACTAGAAAACTAAGTAGTTACATAGTCATACCTATTAAAAGGGAGGGGGTAAGGGAACCAAGTAAACATGCTAGGCATGTATCAAAGAGCTAAGTGAAATAAGACATGCTGGTTACATATAAGGCATAACTTAGACATGCTTAATAACAACAAACAGAGAAACAAGTTGAGTAAATAATGCATGAATAAACATGGGTGTATAGACATAGAACACATAAGGTTGAGTTTCACAATTTAACTAGAGATATACTAGTTAGAGAAGAAAAAGGCAGAATATGAAAGAAGCAGGTGCAAATCCACTATCTAGCCTTGGCTTTCAGCCGGCTAGGCCAACAATCAGTACAAGTAGCAAAGAAAGAGAGAGTGTTTGAATGTATGTGTGTGTTTTCTGAACTACTGTTCGTTTGTGGAAGGAGCAGAATGAGAGTGTATATATAATACTTTAGGGGTGAATCAAAATAAGGTAAAAGAATCACAATTCAATCAATTAGGAGAAATTAATCAATCACAGAATCAACTCCCATGGAGGAGTCCAGAATAGACCCCTTAATTGGGGGGCAATCACTTAATGGCCAGAATTGGGACTCAAATAAGGTAATAAATTAACACCATATCATATAAAGAGTTCATCAAATCCCCAAACTACTGATAATTAATTAAGGCAAGTGTAATTAGTCACAATAGGAAAACAAGTAAAAATTTCGAAAAAAAAACTGATTTTAATTAGGAAAGAATTATTCGAATTCCCTAAATAGAAATCAATTGAGCAACAAAATCCCAAAGAACACTGGATTTAACAGGAAAATCACTCAAATCCCTAAATAGAGTCAGTTAATACAACTATTTCACAGAAATAGACATAATAGAAGAAATCAGTGTAACCATTAGAAATATCTAGGGTTCGAGCATACATACAAAGATTAACCAAATACGTAAAGAGATGAACATTTTTAACATTGAAAGTAGAAAATGCTCTTGAAGAGAAGTTTGGGAAGAACCTGAATTTGAAAACACTTAAAGTTGATTGACAATATAGAGGTCAAAGAACCCTTAAAGAAAATAGCCATGGAAACTTGAAAGCACTTAACATACAGGGATTCGAACAACAGAAGTTAGAGAAGTCAAAAACCTAAAGTAGCGTAGTGCTAAAAATCGGTTAGTAGTAGAGAAGTAAAAGAACTTTAAAGAACAACCATGGGAATTTGAAAACACTTCAGATGCACAGAGATTTGACCATCAAACAACAAGAAGACCAAATCCTAATATGACAAAGTGCTCAAATATCGGCTAATCAGTAAGGAAATAAGGAAACCTTCATGAAAATCAGTGATGAACTCAGAATCGCTCCAGATCTATAGAGATTTGGACCGATTCAAGTCCAAACATTAGGTTTTTGAAGAAAAGAGAAAGGGTAAAGAGAATCTGGCCTTTGAATCAGAGATTTAAGCCGTAAAACATCGATTGAAAGCACTCCAGACCATATATAGACTCTTGGAGAGTTTTGAACGAGATCTGGACTAGATCTCTTCGAGGTCCTTCCACTAAATCACAAAATCGAGCAACCAGTGGAAGTAGGAGACAAGTAGCGGTATTATACAGCCATGGAAATCCGTAGATCGAATAGGAATCAAAATGATTAGGGCTTATTTTGGGTGGCGGCGGATAGGGTTAAGGTTGGAACTCAGAGAGACGGAGGGGATTAGGGATTCTAGGGCAGCTATTTGGTGAGAATGGTTAGGGTTTAGGGGGATAGTTTGGTTAAAAAAGGTAAGAACAAATAAGGGTCGTTGATCTCAGAGATCAACGGCCGAGATTAGTAGGGGCCTGGGTCGGGTTAGGTTTAATTGGGGTTGGGTCTGATTAGTTTGGACCTGGTCTTAGTGGGTTAGGTCCGAAAATTAGAGAAATTAAAAGGCTATTTGTTAAATACCTAAATAATTGATAAAAAATATTTTATAAAATAATTATCAATAAGATAAAAAATAATTTTCATGCATAGAAGTGCTTTAAAATAATTATTCATTATTTTAAAAATAATAGACCAATTTCTTGAAAAATAATGCAGTGATGTATACATGGGCTATAATTGCAAAAATTAGTGCAATTGTACCAAAAGGTGTAAATCTAGCCATTTGTTAAATTATTTGAACTTAATATAACTATAAATAGCAATATTAAGTGATGAATGCTATAAAGTCATTTATGATGCGTTTTGTAATTATTTATGTAAATAAAATACTAGGATAAAATCAATTTAAAAATATAGAAATTATGAAAAAATATCAATTGATGCTAATGCATAGTTTTAAAAGTACATGTGTACATTAAAAAATATTATAGGGAAAAATTGGATATCAACATTCATTTTACTAATGCACTTTGCCCCTCATTGGTAGAAGAAAAGAAAATCTTTGTGTATATATAGAGAAACTCATTTTTAGCTCTTAAAGAGTTAATAAGAAGGCAAGCCTCGTGTCGTCCTCATCGTCGCTCGCTCGGCTCGGCTTCGGCTTCGGCTTCGGTTTCAGCTTCGGATTTGGATTTGGGTTTGGATTTGAATTTGATCAAAAGATTGATTGATTAATCTTTTTGGACAAAATTCTTTTCAAATAATTAATTAATTAACGAAAATTCAATCCGGAATAACCCATGACATGCGACCCGGTCCGGTCCGGTCCGTTTTCTTTTCCAAATTATTTCAAATTCGTTTATTTTTTCCTGTAATATTTCCAACAGCTATGGCTGTTCTGAAATAGTGTCAAACCTGTTCCAACAGCTATTGTTGTTCTGAAAGGTTGCAAACCTTTTCAGAAATAGTACCAAATTGGCTATAAATATTCCTTCAAATCCGAGAATATTTGTTTACGAAATTTTCTGTTCTTCTTCTTCTTCTGCATATAAAATTCCAGTGTGTTTTACAGCCTTCGAGTGATTCGCTGTTCATCGGCGTTTTTGATACCAACACTCCGGTGAGTTAAATCGTTCTATCCTGGGAGGATATATTCCAGAACCTCAGGTACTTGAGGGGAATAATTTTCTTAAGGTCACACTATATATTCAGTGGGCTCAATTTATTCCTATATTATTTTCAGTATTTATTTTGAAGTTACTATACTGTTTTTAGAATATATTTTGACGTTCTACTTCTACTAACTTTCTGTTTTGTTTTTTAGAAAGTTTATTATTTATTAATTTTACAGCAATACAATTTTGATAACAGTTGTATGGGTAAAAAATTAGCATCTTCACGCGACAATTAAAACCTAGAAAGAAGTCGAAAGATTCTGATGTTATGGTCATCGAAAGGTCAAGTATCGGAGAGATGGTCGAATAAGTTCGGAGACTCAGTCAAACTTATCCATAGATCGAGGATATCTACGTTATGCGTAATGAAAGCCACTATCGAGGATTTCACTACCCACTACCTGTTGGAGACTTTAAGCCATTTGGTTTTAAAGTAGAAGAAGTGTGAATTGGAAATAGAGGGAAAATGAAAATTTGAAGAAGTGAATTTTGTCTTGCACTTTGTCCCTCATTGGTGAGGGACAACCACATTTGTGTGCTTATATATAGAATCACTTCTTAAAGCTCTTAAAAGGAGTTGAAGAGAATGAACCCTCGCGCCGTCGTCGTCGCTCGCTCGGCTCGGCTTCGGCTTCGGCTTCGGCTTCGGATTTGTCAAATGATCGATAATATTATTTTTTGGACAAAATTTATTTAATTATTCAATAATTAATATCACTGCTGAAAGCTCTCTGGCCGCGGTTCCACCGTGATCGCGGTAGAACCGCGGCAGGCCGCGTAATTTCTGAAAAGGCACCTTTTCAGGACACATCTTCTGATATTTGCCTATAAATTGTGAGGCAAGGCTGCATCTTTGAGACAAGAAATACACTCCAGAATAACTTTCTTTCTGAATATATTGCATCCTACTTCGCAATATCTCTCTCTCAAATTCGTAAGTGTGATTTTGCTCCGTTTTTGAGTTCGTTGGAATCCTGCAGTTTGTATTGCCACTGTTGCTGGAAGGTTTATTCCGTTTTATCCTGGGAGGATTTAATCCATTACCTTGGCAACGTGTGAGGGGGTTAAAATTCCTTAAGGACACACAAGGAAATTGTGGATTCGGAAATTTCTCATTCTTCTATCTTTCTTTATTTTCTAACAATTTATTTTTAACACAGTGGAACTAACACTACCTAATCACTAGCGTGCTGGTTCGAAACTCGAAAAGACAGTTCTGTTCTCACCGCTATAAAAGCTTCTCCAACACTCAAAAAGAGGATCATCGAATACACAAAGAAAAACCCTCCCTGTAACAAAAATACCACAAATATGTGTTACCCTCCCCAGACCCCACTAAGTGGGATTATACTGGGTTGTTGTTATTATTATTATTATAGTTAGACTTATCCTCATTAACTTCGGAACTATGTTGTTCCACAAATATGTTTAGCTATCTTCTTTTTTGGTAGTTTACAAATAGTTAATATGCTTATGGTATTTCATAAAATATAGACGGAGACGAACCAAACGTTATATCTATATTATTATTAAAAACATTAATATTAGTACTACCCTTTAAAAGTTAAAACCAAATTTAGCTAGATGTCTTTTTTGATATATTTTATGTTTCTAAATATTAGAAATTATTACATAGTTTAAATAAGAAAAGGTTTAATATTTTAAATTCCTATATAATAAAAAAAATTAAATGACAATAATTTTCAATGTAAAATCTAATTGCAAAGAATAAAAAGATTTAGGGGTTTATACGAATATTTTTCTTTTTTTACATAATATAAATTGATCATAGATGATAAGGAAATGGTTCTAATAATACGGATGGAAATGTGCTCTTTAATTTATTTATTTACTTAAGTAAGAGTAATAGAGTCCTTTACAAATATCTCAAAGCAAACCAATGCATGTTGGATTAAGTTTCTTAAAAAGAGTTCATCCAAGTTTATTGAAGTTTAACAAATTTTTAATGATTTTTTTTATTTTCACAATTAGATGCTTTTATGTCATGAATTTTGTCTCCAACTTAATATTTACGCTCGATTTATGTTCATAAGAACACAAAACTGTCACGACCCAAAATCTCTCCGAAGGAGTCGTGATGGCACCTAGTCTCTAAACTAGGTAAGCCTAACATTAATTGAAATAACATTGACATTTACTAGCTTCAAATTAAATAAGTCTGAACAAAACACAATTTCCCAAAATCGGTGGTACAAGTCATAAGCCTTTCTAAGAGTAGTTATACACGAATAAATACAACACTGTTCAAGAATGAGAAGAAACCAATGGAATGTAAATACAAACAAAAGTGATTCTGAGGCCTGCAAACGCAACAACAGGTTACCTTGAGTCTCTACCGCAATGACCCGCATAGCTACTACCGATCAAATACCTGGATCTGTATACAAAAATATACAGAAGTGTAGTATGAGCACATCACAGCGGTTCCCAGTAAATATCAAGATTAACCTCGAAGGGGTAGTGACGAGGAACAGTCAAGACAACTACTGGTCAAACAGATAAAACAGGATATGATAACAAATATCAAGATAGAGGTAACGAAGTAATATCAACAGTAGGGAAGGAACAAACTACAATCAGTAGAAACAATAAAGAGAAATAGGGATGGAAACGAAAGATAACCAAGTAAATTAGCACCAACATAGCCGGAACACAGACAAGTAAAATGAACTCAAATAAGGAAAGTGGTGTCAGCACAATAAATCATATCATTTCTGATGCACAACTCCAGCCATCTCAAATTCGATGTCTCATATCATAACCTCAATTACCAAACCTTTAGCACACTCGGCACCTTGTGCCCACATATTTCTATCTCACCTTGTACAATAATGTTCTCATGTTACTCAGTACATAAGGTCCATAACCAATGCAATTAAGATGTTCAAGGAGTCTCATTTATATAACATAAAATGGAGTACATCTTCTAAACCAATTAGGAACTCAGCAAGAAAAGATGAAGTTATTTTTAGAAATTATTTGAATAAAGAAAGTACCATTTTCAATTAAAATACAATATCGAATGAATTATTACATTTAACATGGGATTTAATAAATTAACTAAGTAGAAATTCCTTTTTAAGTAAAATACAACCTCAGAAGGTTTAAGGGAATTTAATTGAGTAACTAATTGAATAAAAAATAAAATAATTATTGAAATTTGAAGTATTGAAATATATATATATATATATATATATATATATATATTGAAAATATTATAGGGTTCCATCACAAAGGATCATAGCAGTAAAGGAATCTGAACAGTTAAAACACTTGAATTTATAACCACAAATAAACACAACAAACAGAAAGTGCACGACATCACCCTTCGTGCTTTATCACTCTTCCTCATCATATGCATAAATAGAAATATGCACGCAATCACCCTTCGTGCTTTAACTCGCTCATAACATGGTACGACATCACCCTTCGTACATTAACTCTCATAATCATGGCACGACATCACCCTTCGTGCATTAACTCTCATAATCATGGCACGACATCACCCTTTGTGCATTAACACTCACTCACAATATCATGCACGGCATCACCCTTCGTGCTTTACTCTCTTCCTCACCCAAACAATAGAAATAATACATCCCGGCAAGGGAATCAACAATAGAAATAAATATACCCCGGCAAGGAAATCAATAATAGAAATAAATACATCCCAGCAACCGAATCAGCTATAACCAATCTCGTTCCAACAGTTAACTTCATAAAATAAATCTCAACTTGAGTCAATACTTAACAATGGTCAAATACCAAGGAAACACCATAAACCTGGTCCAACATGAATACTCATCAATTTAAGCATAAATAGTATGTAATAAGAATCATAACAGTCACAGTTTAAGACTCACGGAATAACCAAGAAGCGCAATAACCTTAACAAAACAACAAGACATATCAAGCACGTGATAACTACACCAACAACCACAACAATTTGGACACATCACATATATACACGGGGTCATAGAGGAATTCACAATTAAGAGATAATAAAACAATAAGGAGAACAACCATTTTAATTAAGGCAAATAAGTGCCAAGTAACAAGTAAGAGTTAGAGGCAAGCTAACAACAACATATGGAGCATATAGAGGTAATTTAAGAAATTAGGAAACTCAATCATAATATAATACTCCCACATAATGAACATAAGGAACTAAGAACTCTAAAGGTAAATTTCCCACAAGTAAGTCCGAGCACACACTCATCATCCCGCGTGCACGGACTACAAATAGCATAGAAGGCTCAACTCTTAAGGGGAAGTACCCCACACAAGGTTAGGCAAGATACACACCTCAATCCGGCCAATTCAATACTCAATTTAGCTTTTTCTTTGCCAATTCATCTATGCCTGGCTAAATCTAGCCAAAAACGACTTGAATACATCAACCAATGCAAGAGAAATCAATTTCAATTAACAAAACTACTATTCTTATACAATTTGCAAAACATCAACAAAAGTCAACTCCCCGGGCCCGCACCTCGGAACCCGACAAAACTTATAAAAATCTAATACTCATTTCGCTACGAGTTCACTCATATAAAATTTATCAAATTTATACCATTTGGTCATTCAAATCATCATTTTGCATTTTTTGAAAGATTACCCAAATTTTCCCAAATTTTCCTTTAGATTCTCATGAATTTGATGTTAAATCTAAGATATAATCATAAAATATAGTTGAAAATTGATTAGAGACACTTACCCAATGATTTGGTATGAAAATCTTCCTTCAAAATCACCTACTCTCAGAGTTAGGGTTCAAAAATATGAAAAAATGAGCAAAAACTCGGAATACCCAGTATTTAGCATGCTGCAGACGTCGCATCTGCGACACTAGGTTTGCTAATGCGAATATAGCTTTGCAAAAGCGAAGCCTGGAATTATGTCGCAACCCGGATTTCCCAACTTCGGGAGTCATGATGGCGCCTACTAGTAGGAGCTAGGCAAGCCAATCATCAATTATCTCTTTTAGCGAACATCAACAATATTAGAAATAATGAAGCATTTAATAATAAAGCGGAAGTCTCAAATATAATTAAACGAAAGAAATGCAGAAGCTTTAACAAAATCCTCTACCCAAGACTGGTGTCACAATACTAACGAACGTCTAGAGAATACTAAATACAAGGTTCGAATGAAGCATAAAACTGTTTGTTTCGGTACAAAGATAACAAACTAGAATAGAGATAGAGAGACTCCGGACCTGCGGACGTCAGCAAGGCTACCTCGGGGTCTCTGGACTGAAATCAACCCCTGAATCCTCTACTGCTGTCCAAAAGCTACTGCTCCGGTGCTGTGATCTGTGCAAAAAGATGCACAAAGTGTAGCATCGGCACAACCGATCCCATGTGCTGGTAAGTGCCTAGCCTAACCTCAGCGAAGTAGTGACGAGGCTAGACCAGACTACCAGATAAACCTGTGCAATTATGAAATATATTGCAAAAAAATAAACATGAAATAAGCAGTTTATAAAAGAAGGGAGAAACATGATGTGGGGAGGCAACAGTTAAAACAAGAAGTCTAAACTTAAGGATGGAAAAACCAACAGAAACTTAAATCCGAAATAAATACACTTAAGCAATAATTTGTTGCGGCGCGCAACCCGGTCTGATCACATAACAATACTATTGCGACGTGCAACCCGGTCCTCAACTATTAGTGTTGGGGCGTGCAACCCGATCCATAATATACAGTGTTGTTGCGGCGTGTAACCCGATCCATAATTACAGTGTTGTTTCAGCGAGCAACCCGATCCATAATTATATATTGTTGTTGCGGCGTGCAACCCGATCCATAATTACAGTGTTGTTGCGGCGTGCAACCCGATCCATAATTATATAGTATTGTTGCGGTGTGCAACCCGATCCATAATTATAGTGTTGTTGCGACGTGCAACCCGATCCATAATTATTTAGTGTTGTTGCAGCGTGCAACCCGATCCATAATTACAGTGTTGTTGCGGCATGCAACCCGATACATAATTATGTAGTGTTTTTGCAGCGTGCAACCCGATCCACGGTTATCACTGTTGCGGCATGAAATCCGATCCATATATAACTAACAAACCTTACCCAGTCAACAATCACAAATAAGGGGTGGGGGGGGGGGAACTACTAAGGACAACAATCTCGGCAAGAGAATACAACAATACAACTAAATCTCGGCAAGGGGGAAACATCAACAAAACCAATAACACGACCCGGCAAGGGAGTAACCATCTACTCTTTCTCTTTCTTACACTTCTCACTTATATTTCACTTTAACATTCGAGCCATCACTCCAAGACTCATTTCATATCATATACCTTCTCAATCCATAACACATTTCGAGCCATTGCTCCACGGAGTTTAGTAATCATAATCTCTGTCCCATGCTCTTTACAGTATATGGAAATCATCAAATAAGCATGGAAGAGTCACAACAATTCAGGATAATCTCAATATAAGGACACACTGTCATGCTAGACACCAATGTATAGATACTCGTCACCATGTCTATACACCGTACTCGACAAATACCAATTAGCAAATAAGACTCTACTCCTATTCCCTCAAGCCAAACTTAGACCAAACACTTAACTCGATGCTTCAAACTCAACTCAAGCCTCTAGTATAGCTTTACCCCTCGAATCCACCACAAAACCGCTCGAATCTAATCACAAATTACTTGAATGTATCATCAAATGCCAATTGAATCAATTTGAATGCATGACAAATGAATTTTCCCAAAGTTTTACTCAAAATTCTCAAAATGCCCCCGAGCCCACGTGGTCGAAACTCGAGGTTTGGACCAAAACCCGTTTACTATTCCCCCACGAATCCAAATATATGATTAGTTTCAGAATCAGACCTCGAATTGAGGTCCAACACCTCCAATTTTAGAAACCCTAGTTCTACCCTAAATTAACAATTTCCCCATTGGAATCTTTGTTTTGATGTTGAAATTATGTTTAAAGATGTTAAGGAGTAAAGAAAATAAGTTGGAAATCACTTACCAATCGTTTTGAAGAAGGAGAATCCTTTGGAAAATCGCCCCTTATGTTTTGGGTTTTGGAAAAGTGAAAAATAATTGAAAATCCCAACCTTGTATACACTACTGAAGGCTCAGCGCGGACCGTGTGAAAGTGCACCGCGGCCGCGCTGAGGAACTAGAAAAATTCACACCCTCTGAACCCACCTAGTGCAGACCACGCAGAAACGCACCGCGGCCGCATAACTTCCAGCGCGCACCGCGCTGGTCGACCTAGGACCACTGTCCCTCTGAACCTAGCCACGCGGACCGTGCGGAAATGCACCACGGCCGCGCGGCTTCCAGCGCAGACCGCGCGGAGTCGACCGCAGGCGCGCTGGGGGCCTGCAATCCCTGAACCTGCAACCATAAGCTATTTCTAAGCATAAGACCTCCCGGGACCTACTCAAAACTCCCACGAGCCCTCGGGGCTCCAAACCGAACATACCTGAAAACCCAAAAACATATTACGGATTCATCCATGCGATCAAATCGCCCAAAAAAATATCATTAATCATCAAATTAGGCCTCAATACCCATGATTCCCTTCCGATTTCCATAAAACATCAAGTTTAGAGTTTCTAGTTCAAAACACATCAAATGACGTGCAAATTCAACCAAACATTACAACAATTGATTAAACCATATATAAGACTTGTACCGGGCGTCGAAACCAAAATACGAGCCCGATACCACAGTCTTTTAATAAAATTCACTTTCCAATTCCTTAATTATTTTTCGAAAACAATTTCACATAAAATTTCATTTCTCGGACTTGGAACCTCAGAATTTGATTCCGGGCATACACCCAAGTCCCATATTTTCCTACGGACCCTCCGGGACCGTCGAATCACGATTCCGGGTCCGTTTGCCCAAAATGTTGACTGAAGTCAAACTTAATCATTTAAATACCAAGATTTAACATTTTTCTTACATAATTCATATTTAAATTTTTCGGCTACGCGCTCGGACTACGCACGTGAATCGAGGTAAACTCAAATGAGGTTCTCACGGCCTCAGAAGTAAAGAGTGAGTAGGAATACAGGTGATGACCCCTTTGGGTCGTCACATTCTCCACCTCTAAAACAACCGTTCGTCCTCGAACGGACAAAAGAAGGAAGTACCTGAGTCGGGGAAAAGATAGGAATAACGGCTTCGCATATCAGACTCAGACTCCTAGGTCGATGCCTCAGGAGGCTGACCTCTCCACTGAACACGAACAGAAGGAAAGCTCTTGGATCTCAACTGACGAACCTGCCGGTCTAGAATAACTATCGGCTCCTCCTCATAGGATAAGTCCTTGTCCAGCTGGATAATACTGAAATCTAACACGTGGGTAGGATCGCCGTGATACCTTCGAAGCATAGATACATGGAAAACTGGATGCACGGTTGATAAACTGGGCGGCAACGCAAGTCTATAAGCCACCTCTCCCACTCAATCAAGAATTTCAAACGGGCCAATATACATAGGGCTAATCTTGCCCTTCTTCCCAAATCTCATCACGCCATTCATAGGTGACACTCGGAGCAACACTCACTCACCAACCATGAATGCTACATCTCGACTATTGCGGTCTGCATAACTCATTTGCCGCGACTGAGCCGAACGAAGCCTGTCCTGAATGATCTTGACCTTATCCAAGGCCTCATGAACTAAATCTGTACCCAATAACCGAGCCTCTCCCAGCTCAAACCATCCCACTGGGGATAAACATCGCCTACCATACAACGCCTTATATGGAGCCATCTGAATGCTGGACTAGTAGCTGTTGTTGTAGGCGAACTCTGCTAAAGGCAAAAACTAGTCCCACGAGCCTCCAAAATCAATGACACAGGCTCAGAGCATATCCTCTAAAATTTGAGTAGTCCTCTCGGACTGACCGTCCGTCTGAGGATGGAATGTTGTGCTCAACTCAACCTGGGTGTCCAACTCTCGCTGAACTACCCTCCAAAAGCGCGAGGTGAACTGTGTACCCTGGTCCGAAATGATAGATGCCGGCACACCATGAAGGCGAACAATTTCCCGAATATAAATCTCAGCTAATCTCTCTGATGAATAGGATACTGCCACAGGAATGAAATGTGCTGACTTGGCCAGCCTATCAACAATAACCCAAACTGCATCAAACTTCTTCCGAGTCATCGAAAGTCCAGTAACAAAATCCATGGTAATCCTCTCCTACTTCCACCCGGGAAGCTCAATCCTCTGAAACAAACCACCAGGCCTCTGATGCTCATACTTAAACAGCTGACAGTTCAAACATCGAGCCACATATGCAACAATATCCTTCTTCATCCTACGCCACCAATAGTGTTGCCTCAGATCCTGATACATCTTCGCGGCGCCTGGGTGAATAGAATACAGAGAACTATTGGCCTCCGCTAAGATCAACACTCAAATCCCATCGACATTTGGCACACAAACTCGCCCCTGCAATCTCAAAACACCATCCGCATCTAAGGTAACCTGCTTAGCACCTCCTTGGTGCACCGTGTCTCTAAGGACTCATAAATGGGGATCATCAAAATTCCCATCACGGATACGCTCTAATAACGAAGAACGAGTAACCGTGTAAGCTAACACGCGACTGGGCTCAGAAACATCCAGTCTCACGAACTGATTGGCTAAAGCCTGAACATCCAAAGCAAACCGCCTCTGACTGACTGGAATATAAGCAAGACTGCCCATGCTGGCTGACTTCCTACTCAAAGCATCGACCACTACATTAGCTTTCCCCGGGTGATACAAAATAGTAACATCATAATTTTTCAATAACTCCAACAATCTCCTCTGCCTCAAATTCAACTCCTTTTGCTTGAACAAGTATTGAAGACTCTTATGATCAGTGTACACCTCACATGTCACACCATATAGGTAATGCCTCCAAATCTTCAAAGCATGAACAATGGCTGCCAACTCCAGGTCATGAATAGGATAATTCTTCTCGTGGATCTTCAACTGCCTCGAAGTATAGGAAATGACTCTGCCACCCTGCATCAATACTGCACCAAGCCCAATACGGGAAGCATCACAATAGACTGTATAAGGCCTTGAACCTGTGGGCAAAACCAATACCGGTGCCGTGGTCAAAACTGTCTTGAGCTTCTGAAAGCACGCCTTACACTCATCCGACCATCTGAACTGGGCACACTTCTGGGTCAATCTTATCATCGGGGCTGCAATAGATCAAAACCCCTCCACGAACCGTCGATATTAGCCTGCTAACCCCAAGAAACTCCGAATCTCTGTAGCTGATGCTGGTCGAGGCCAGTTCTTGATTGCCTCAATCTTCTTTGGGTCCACCTGAATACCCTCTGCTAATACGACGTGACCAAGAAATGCAACCAAACTCAACCAGAACTCGCACTTCGAAAACTTAGCATATAACTGACTATCCTTCAGAGTCTGAAGAACCACTCTGAGATGCTGCTCGTGCTCCTCCTGGCTGCGGGAGTACACTAGAATATCATCAATAAAGACTATCATGAACAAATCCAAATAAGTTCTAAACACTCGGTTCATCAAATCCATAAATTCTGCCGGGGCATTTATCAACCCAAACGACATGAACAAAAACTTATAATGCCCATACCGAGTGTGAAATGCTGTCTTAGGGACATCAGATGCCCTAATCCTCAGCCCATTTATCGTCACTTTGTTCAATTGCCAGTAATCAATGCACATCCTCATCGAACCATCCTTTTTCTTCACAAATAACCCTGGCGCACCCCAAGGTGACACACTGGGTCTAATGAAACCCTTCTCAAGCAATCCTGCAACTAATCTTTTAACTCTTTCAACTCTGGCGGGGCCATGTGGTACGGCGGAATAGAAATGGGCTGAGTGCCCGAAGCCAGATCAATAGAAAAATCAATATCCCTATCGGGCAGCATACCCAGCAGGTCTGAAGGGAAAGCCTCGGGGAACTCCCGAACAATAGGAACAGAATCAATAGAAGGGACCTCTACGCTGGAATTACGAACATACGCCAGATAAGCTAAACACCCCTTCTTGACCATACGTTGAGCCTTTATATATGAAATAACACTGCGGGTGGCATGCCCTAGGGTCCCTCTCCACTCCAAATGGGGAAAATTTGGCAATGCCAAGGTCACGGTCTTGGCGTGACAATCCAAGATAGCATGATACGGGGAAAACCAATCCATCCCTAATATAATGTCGAAATCCACCATGTCTAAGAACAATAAATCGACACGGGTCTAGAAACCCTCAAACACTACCACACAAGAATGATGCACTCGGTCGACCACTATAGAATCACCCATCGGAGTAGATACATAAATAGGAATACCCAAAGCATCACTAGGCATGGCCAAGTATGGTGCAAAATAAGATGACACATACAAATACGTAGAACCAGTGTCAAATAGCACTGAAGCATCCCTATCACGGACCAAAATAGTACCTGTAATGATTGCATCTGAAGACTCAGTCTCTGTCCTGACTGGAAGAGCATAACACCGGGGCTGGGACCCACCTCCCTGAATCATATCTCTGGGACGATCGGCTACTGGCTGGCCTCTACCTTTGGCAGTCCGAGCTCCACCTCTATGATCTCTACCTCCACCTCTATGGTCTCTACCCCCGCCTCTAGCTAGCCGGGAAACCTATGGACCACCTGCTGCCTGTATCATAGGAAGAGGACCATGCTGCTGTGACTGAGCACCCCTCAACCTCGAGAAAGCCCTCCTAATGTGACCATACTCACCACACTCAGAGCACCCGCCTGAATGCTGCAACTGAGAAGACTGAGACTGAACCTGTCGACCTGAATGGTCGCCTCGGAAACTCTGAAGCGGTGGTGCACTGATAGGCTGCTGATCAGAATAAAATGGCTGAGGACCACTACCGCCTGAAGTACCATGAGAGACCTGTAGAGCTGACTAAAAGGGCCTGTGTCACGACCCAATTTCCAAACCCGGTCGTGATGGCGCCTCTCGTGAAGACAAGGCCAACCAACTAACCCAAATCGTCTCTTTAACAATTATTAACCACAAATTAATAGATAAATACAACTTAACGACAATAATAACTAGTATTTACAACCCAACACAACCGAACCGAGGTGTCACACGTCACAAACGTCTAAAAAAACTTGAACACAACTACAGGGCCAATAATATACAAAGATAAATTCTGGGAATTCTAAAGACAACGTCTGGTGCTGCAAACGCTGGCGGTCGCCTTGCTCAGCTACAATAACAAAATCCTCAATCAGCTCAAACCCACCTACTGGGTAACAAATACCTGCAACTGCACGCGAGGTGCATGGAGTAAAGTGAGTACTCCAACTCAGTGAGTAATAAAGGTAAACAATAACTGAGTAGCAAGAAACCACGTAAAGCAAGTCATCATGCTATATAGTGCAGTGTAACCCTTTGAGAAAATAGTGAAACCGTGAAAACTTTAGAAATATCGTGGCTCAGTTTAAAACCACTTTCAAAGATATCCTTTTTCCAACAGTTAAGCAAATGAATGCGAAACCGATAGTGCAAGTCAGCACATAAATCAGCCCCTCGGGCACATAACTCCATTAACAAATAATACCAGGGTGTTAGGTAAGCAGTGCAAGAGGTAGCATGGAAGCTAATAAAATGCGAGTGCTGAAATGTCATGACAAACAATACAAAATAGGAACAAATACATGAGTGCAATGCATATGACGGTACACCCGGGTACCCGTTGCGGCGTGCAGCCCTATCTATTTAACGTCGACGACGCTCACTGGTGGTGTGTATAGACTCCGGAGGGGCTCCTACAGCCCAAGCGCAATATCAAGCCATCTCGTGGCATCAATTAATTCCTGGTCAGTCATTGTTACCTGACCGGTCAGTCATTGATACCTGACCAATTTACATCATACAGTGTCATTGTTACCACTGCTTCAAGTCACATCATACAATGTCATTGTTACCAATATTTCACATTACAACATACAGTGTCATTATTACCATTGTTTCAAAATCACTGCTGCGGCGCATAGCCCGATCCATGCTCAGCCTAGAAATCAACATAAGCCCCTTGGGCTCTTGTAAAACAATAGTTCTCAGCCTGAAATATCATTTAAAATATCATTTGAGTTTTCAAAACTTAGAAGTATGGCTGAGTTTGCAAAACAGTATTTAAAACCTTGGATCGAGATCAAAATAATATGCAAGTAATGCAAAACAGTGTTGTCAATCCCTGAAGGATTCAAATAATCGGCACGAAGCCGCAAAACATGGCAATAAGCCCAAACCATGATAGCATCAAGTAAGTTTCAGACAATTATGCAGTAAGATCAACAACCGGGACAGACCAAGTCACAATCCCCAACGGTGCTCTACCCCACGCTCATATCCGGCATGCAAGTCACCTCAATACAGTACTATGATGTGCAAATTCGGGGTTTCAAACCCTCAGGATATCATTTATAAGTATTACTCACCTCGAACCGGTGCAATCTCTAGTTCGCGATGCCTTTGCCCCTCAAATCGGCCTCCACGCGCATTGTATCTAACCAAAATCAGAGTGAATACATCACAATATGCTAAGGGAACAATACCCAATCGAAAACAATCAAGAAATAGCAAAAATCTCGAAACTAGCAAAACCCGAGCCCCGGGCCCGCTTCTCGAAAAATTGCAAAACTCACATTACCGGATTCCTCATCTCGCCACGAGTCCATACATACCAAGAACTCCCAAATTCGAGCTCAAACGGCCTATCAAATCCCAGTTTGAAATATAAAAAAAACTCAAGCCCTAGCTTTACCCCTTTTTAATGAATTTCAACCAATTTTCATGTTAAATCTATCATAATCTCGTGTATTTAAGCCAAGGAAATTACCTCTAATCATTCCTCCTTGAATCCCTCTTTAAAATCGCCTCAAAGCTCTCAAAGATCGCTCAAAAATGGTGGAAAATACATAACCCTCGCGGATGAAATGTTTCAATAAAACCCTTTATGACCAGCCCAGATTTCGCTTCTGTGGAGAAAATGTTGCTTCTGCGACCTCCGCATCTGCGGTCCATGTCCGCTTCTGCAGACCTTCACTTAAGGGCCCCTACCATTTATGCATTCCATATTTCGCACCAGCGGGATCGCCTATGCGGCCCGCCTCCCGCTTCTGCTGAATATCAAGAGAATGCCAAAACCGCTCATGCGGTATAACTTCCGCTTATGTGGATGACTTTCCGCTTCTGCGAAAATTGCTCAACCTTAACCTTTCCGCACCTGCAATACCTGGCTCCGCTTTCGCGTAACCGCATCTGTGGTTTCCTTTCTGCAGATGTGGAAACACCTGCTGCAACCAAAAACCTGCAATTCCAACTTCAAATTTCCTTCCGATAGCTACCCGAAATCACCCCGAGGCCCCCCGGGACCTCAACCAAAAGCACCCACACCTCCTAAAACATTATTCAAACTTGTTCCAATCCTCAAAACACATAAAACAACACTAAAATCATCAATTCACATAGGATTCAAGCCTAAGTTTCTTCAAAACTTCTGAAACATGCATTCGATCAAAAACTCAACCAAACGACGTCCGAAAGGCCTGAAATTTTTCACACACATCACAAATCACATATCAAAGTTACAGCAACTCTCGAAAATCCATTCCGACCCTCGGATCAAAATCTCACCTATCAACCGGAATTTGCCAAAATACTAACTTTGCCAATTCAAGCCTAATTCTACATCGGACCTCCAAAATCAATTCCGATCGCGCTCCTAAGTCAAGAATCATCTCCCGAAGCTAACCGAAACACTAGAAATCACATCCGAGCCCAATAACTCATAAGTCAATGTCCAGTTGACTTTTCCAACTTAAGCCTTCCTTAAAGAGACTAAGTGTCTCATTTCTTATCAAAACCAATCCAATTCAACTCTCACACACCACATACCGATAATGAAATATTAAGAAGCAATAAACGGGAAAAATGGAGCAGTAACACATGAGACGACGGGTCGGGTCGTCACATCCTCTCCAACTTAAACAATCACTCGTCCTCGAGCGTACCTAGAGTTGTACTAGAAGCCAACCAATAGCTGAATGACCTTACCAAGCATATACCCGGGGTGATCCCACGTCACCCTATCTCACATAGGTCCGATAATATAATACAACTGAAATTTCACAGTCCATCTAGACCATAAACAGTAGAACCACATTGCACCTTCCGAAATAATACCCAGAATAAACCCCAACCAGCTGTAATAACCCATACGTGCAAGCTCAGGTGAAATCATACAATATACCACACAATCCAACTCTCGAAACGATAGTCACTATTCACAACAGTTGCCCACAATACCCAAATACTGATAGAAACCTCTTATTAGCTAAAGTCTTATTCCAACACTTTCATATACTGCCAACGATAAATAAAACACGTGATAAACCGTAACCATTCCTCAAATCACCCATACACGAAGCCACTTCCTTCTTGACTAATACCACAATAGATTTCCGGGCCGAACCTCGATATTATCCTTCTAACAAGCTGTGATCAAATTTGTTCGTATTCATTAATGACTTCAACGATCACCTCGAATCCAACACACAATTCTGGTGATATGACACCTCAACAACGGCCTAAGCCACACTTGCATAATACGCGCACCAATAAGAAACGGTCCGAACATACTCAAATCATGACAAAAGACTCAAACGAAAGTGCTGTAACTCAAGTCCATCAGTATTATCAAAACACAAGGCTGAGACCCCGTCTTACATCATATAGATAGAACACCTGAACCTTCCTCGAAAGGTCATAACTCCACGTAGCCTTGCTACAATGCGCGATCCTACCCAAACATTGTTGCACCTGACACATCTCAAGTTGCTACGCTCAAAATCAACAGCCACGCACAATTTGATTTCTGAAACCAAGGCAATTCATTACACCCACAGTGACACAAATAAATATGACACGCAACCTGGTAGGTCATAACCAGTACTCCATTTACCAAGCAACACTCAATTACTCTTCCCGTTCGACTTCCTCTATGAATCCTCAATAGAACCACGCCACATGAGCACATATCCAACAAATCTTAACGTCTCACAGCACAGAAAGCAACTCATAGATCTTCCCAAATCACTATTAAGTCCAATAACGATCGAATCAATCTATCCCTCAACAATACCACTCGGAACTAACTAAGCTAACTCAAGCCAAATACGTAGCCACATCGGTCTGCTAACAAACTCAATACCAAGAAGCCTGAAGCTGCTCCTTCCACTACTTTAACTCCTTCCGGAGCCGTAAGATACGGTGCCCGACACCAAATAAATACTGAAATCCACAGTCTCGCCTGGCGACATGCCCAGCCACAAAGAACGCATCCGAAAAGTCCCTCAATACCGGAACTGAATCAATGGTAGAAACCTCTACACTGACATTCGCCACAAAGGCCCCATTAAGGAAAACAATCTTTCCCAGCCGTCCACTGGTCTTTGGAATACAAACCACTCTGCTAGAACATAATCCGATGCACCTCGCCACGCAACCTGTGGCATTTTCTGACATAGCCCATAGCACAATAGTCTAGAATAACCCAACACTGAGACAACCCGTCTACACCCTAATATCATATCCAAAATCTTATATACCAAGCAAAGAAAGAGCCACTCGGGCTTCCAAATCCCAATAGCCGCTAACGGTACGAATACACACGATCCACAACCACTACATAGCCTGAACATGAGACCTCCCAGTCTCCAACTCCATATAGCACACGAATCACTGTACCTGATCCCAAATTCCGCCGTATGAATACATATTACATCTCAAGTACCCAATCATTCCATGAAAGATATTCTTAAAATTTCCCTGTGCCATAAAAAACCTCAGACATCAGCAGTCGATCTAACAAGAAAGCGCCGCAATACTACCAAAGTATCAACAGTTAAGTCACATTACCCCTTTCCGAGACAAATACTCTCGTCAAATCACTTCCAATTAGCAGTATCATTTCCTTCGTTATCTGAGGCTAATCTTCACTTAAGAGTTTTATGAACTTCTTTTCAGAACTGAACTGTAACTCACCTAGCCAACAACTTCCACTGATCCAATTTGGAAGAAAATCATTACGCATTCCATGCTTCTCATGCCCATAGAAGATATATACATCTCCAAACCACGGTGAAACCTAACAAGAATTCTTCCCCAATTCCCTTTGCACAAGCTAAACTGTCAGGACTGAATCCTTCTAACTAGGCCAGACTAGACAAGCTGTCAACAGTCAAGAGCTTTGCTGCACAATACCTGTAAGGGCTCATTACCTCAAACACATACAAATAAATTAATCATATCCTTACCATACCAATTCGGTCCACTATCAAGCTATTCCATCTATCTGATTTCCTTTGTGATTCATCATCCACTTGACATTCCTTCTTGTTGTAGCACCACAATGCCTCAACCCAAGCTTACCACACGAGACCCAAGCACGAGACCACACTAAGACCCATAACCCACTGAATACTCGCTCAAATGTTCCCAGAAACACCATATTCCCAAAATAATCTACTATGAAGAACTTCCTGTGAATCTAAATCTGTTACTTTTATTTTCCTGATACTGATGCATAGAATCCCATAATTAACATAAAAATACCACAAGTCTTGACATTTTCCAATGAAAACACAATCTCTAACAACATACACAACCTTAAGACACCTGGTTGTCATATGTAGAATCTTGAACACATTAGGACCATCCTCAAAAGTCATTCACTCTTATTCAAACTACGAAATACCTGACCCAACAAACAGATTCTCTCGTGCCTTATTGGCACTCCGATAATGCAAAATGAGATCCTTATCCCAATACAAACAAACATCTTCCTGCTCCATGCACCGAGCATTTTTACCAACAACAGCTTAAGAAATCCTCTGATTCTTACACATCTACGAGGCACCATATAACCTTTGTCAAAATTTTGCTTTGCTCGTGCCATCCTCAACTCAATTTCCACAACCAGAACTGATTCGCCAGCGTTCCTCAAAACGGAACCAACATAGCACTTAACCGTGCAATCAGCTAATCAACAGCAACCTCCCCAACTTGGCTCGAAGCCATATATCAGGACACACTCAATAACCCATAATACTTTTACTCTAGTGATGCCACAATATCATAGTGAGATTAAACTCAAATCATCTACCAGTTGTGAAAACACAGATCATCTAGTACTGAAATGCTCTGCAAATCTCGCATTTATCCCTACATCAGTTGAGTCCACTCTCTTAAGCGACCTTCAATTACACATGAGACCTCCTAACATGCACACGAGGGATCATACCAATTAAGAACACTCCGCAGGAGATAACCCACCTGCTTCGCCTTAATTAACATTTCTGCATACCTTCCACCGTCATACACATTACACAGTCATTTAGCCTTCCTGGGTCTGAACTCAGGTACCACATGAAATGCAATACACTCCCCAACTAGAAGATACAAAATATTCTTCACGCACCCATAACTCGGGCTACATATCAAATCATAATAGAAATCGAACACTTAACAGTTCATCTATTATCCAGCAGACTTCTTCGTCACTACCAAGTCATATAGATACATCTCGCTGTACTAACATACTCATCACATGAATACTAAACCGTAATTCTGGCTAATAGGGACAATACTGAACATATAAGTTCAAAACACTTGCTCACACAATCAGCACCTCGGTGTTCAAACCATGGCAAAGATCCGGCCTCAAGTCCTCCAAACTGGCCCAACATTAAACTCACAGAGATTACATCTCGCCCCTTGATCGGTAATCACAAGCCATCAAGGCACATCTGATGCTGAGCGCTCACCTGCGCATACAGACGTGCAGAAGGAATTTCAAGAGTTATATCTCAAGATGAATCAAGTAAGCACGATAAGAATTCCAAGAAAGTGAAGCTTTCCTAAAGGTTCTGCAGCCTCTCAAGGATAAATAAAGACGTCTCCGTACCGATTCGCGAGATTCTACTAAACCTGGTCATGACTCGTGGGACCTAGTAACCTAGGCTCTATTACCAACTTATCGCGACCCAATTTTCAAACCCGGTCGTGATGGCATCTCTCATGAAGACAAGGCCAGCCAACTAACCCAAATCATCTCTTTAACAATTATTAACCACAAATTAATAGATAAATACAACTTAATGACAATAATAACCAGTATTTACAACCCAACACAACCCGACTGGGGTGTCACAAGTCACGAGCGTCTAAAGAAACTTGAACACAACTACAGGGCCAATAATATACAAAGATAAATTCTGGGAATTCTAATGACAACGTCCGGTGCCGCGAACGCTGGAGGTCACCTTGCTCAGCAACAATAAAAAAATCCCCAACCAGCTCAAACCCGCTACCGGGTAATAAATACCTGCAACTGCACGCGAGGTGCAGGGAGTAAAGTGAGTACTCCAACTCAGTGAGTAATAAAGGTAAATAATAACTAAGCAGCAAGAAACCACGTAAAGCAAGTCATCATGCTATACAGTGCAGTGTAACCCTTTGAGAAAACAGTGAAACCGTGAAAACTTTAGAAATATCGTGGCTCAGTTTAAAACCTCTTTCAAAAATATCCTTTTTCCAATAGTTAAGCAAATGAATGCGAAACCGATAGTGCAAGTCAGCACATAAATCAGTCCCTCGGGCACAACACTCCATTAACAAATAATACCAGGGTGTCAGGTAAGCAGTGCAAGAGGTAGCATGGAAGCCAATGAAATGTGAGTACTGAAATGTCATGACAAACAATACAAAATAGGTCTGCTGCAGCGTGCAACCCGATCCATTTAACATCGACGACGCTCACTGGGGGTGTGTGTAGACTCCAGAGGGGCTCCTACAGCCCAAGCACAATATCAAGCCATCTCGTGGCATCAATTAATTCCTGGTCAATCATTGTTATCTGACCGGTCAGTCATTGTTACCTGACCAATTTATATCATACATTGTCATTGTTACCCCTGCTTTAAGTCACATCATACAGTGTCATTGTTACCACTATTTCACATTACAACATATAGTGTCATTGTTACCACTATTTCAAAATCACTGCTGCAGTGTATAGCCCGATCCATGCTCAGTCCAGAAATCAACATAAGCCCCTTGGGCATTTGTAAAATAGTAGTTCTCTGCCGAAATATCATTTAAAATATCATTTGAGTTTCCAAACTTAGAAGTATGGCTGAGTTTGCAAAATAGTATTTAAAACCTTGGATCGAGATCAAAATAAGATGCAAGTAATGCAAAACAGTGTTATCAATCCCTGAAGGATTCAAATAATCAGCACGAAGCCCAAAACATGGCAATCAGCCCAAAACATGATAGCATCAAGTAAGTTTCAAACAATTACGCAGTAAGATCAACAACCGGGACGGACCAAGTCACAATCCCCAACGGTTATCTACCCCACGCTCATATCCGGCGTGTAAGTCACCTTAATACAGCACTATGATGTGCAAATCCGGGGTTTCAAACCCTCAGGATATCATTTACAAGTATTGCTCACCTCGAACTGGTGCAATCTCTAGCTCGTGACACCTTTGCCCCTCAAATCGGCCTCCACGCGCGTCGTATCTAACCAAAATCAGAGCGAATACATCACAATATGCTAAGGGAACAATACCCAATCGAAAGCAATTGAGAAATAGCAAAAATCTCAAAACTAGCAAAACCCGAGCCTCGGGCCCGCTTCTCGAAAAATTACAAAACTTACATTACCGGATCCTCATCTCGCCACGAATCTATACATACCAAGAACTCCCAAATCTGAGCTCAAATGACCTATCAAATCCCAGTTTGATATTGGCCCTGTAGTTGTGTTCAGGTTTCTTTAGACGCTCGTGACTTGTGACACCCCGTTCGGGTTGTAAATACTGGTTATTATTGTCAATAAGCTATATTTATCTATTCATTTGTGGTTAATAATTGTTAAAGAGATGATTTGGGTTAGTTGGCTGGCCTTGTCTTCACGAGAGGCGCCATCATGACTGGGTTTGGAAATTGGGTCGTGACAGCCTGGGAGGATGGCCTCTACCATAAGAATCTCTACCTCGAGACGAGGTACCACTGAATCTGCCTGAGTGACAGGGCCTCTTATCCTACCCATGACCACCTCCCTATGATAAAGCCATCTCAACTCGGCGGGCCGCATTGGCCGCCTCCTGAAACGAGATCTCACTCCTGGCGCCCATAGCCATCTGGAGACGAATCGGCTGAATCAACCCATCAATAAATCTCCGCACCCTCTCTTTCTCGGTGGGGAGTATAACAATAGCATGGCGAGCTAGATCAATGAATCGGGTCTCATACTGAGTGACTGATATAAAGCCCTGCTGAAGGCGCTCAAACTGCCTGCGAAGAGCATCTCGCTGAGTAACTAGGAGAAACTTCTCCAAAAATAACTTTGCAAACTGGTCCCAAGTCAAGGATGGAGACCCTGCTGGTCTAGCTAAACAATTGTCCCTCCACCAAGTCTTGGTGGATCCTGCTAGACGAAAGGTGGCGAAGTCGACCCTGTTGGTCTCCACAATACCCATAGTCCGAAGAACCTCATGGCAGATATATAAGAAATCCTGGGGTCCTCTGTAGAAGCACCGCTGAATGTGGTGGTAAAGAGCTTGGTGAACCTATCCAGCCTCAACAAAGCATTTGTGGACATAGCTGCTCCATCGCCGGTCTGGGTCACAATACCCGACTGAACTGCCACAGCTGGCTGAACCACTGGAACCTAAGCCTGGGGAGCTACGTGCTCCAAAGTACGTGTACCAGGAGTCTGAAATCCTCCTCCAGCCTGAGAAGTGGCTGGTGCTACTGGAAGCAAACCTGCTCGAGAGACGCTCTCCACAAAGCCTACCAATCTGACCAAACCGTCCTGAAGAATTGGGTTGGCTATGAACCCCTCTAGGACCTGAGCTGGGCCCACCGGAGCTGCTGGGGCTGGAACCTCCTCATCATAATCAACATGAGGCTCCACCTCTGGGACTGCTGCCCGGGGCTGAGCTCTGCCCCTACCTCGGCCTCTGTCACGGCCTCGGCCTCGCCCTCTGCCCCTCGTAGGAGCTGCTGCTGGGGGCTCGGGTAGAAGAGGAAGCACGTGTTCTCGCCATCTGCGAAAGAACAAAGTATAAGGACAATCAGTTTTTGAGAAACAGATTCGCACGACAAGAAAAAACAAATGTGAAACTTTCCTAACTCTGTAGCCTCTGGGGGATAAATACAGACGTCTCCGTACCGATCCCTTAGACTCTACCGAGTTTGTCCGTGAGTTGTGAGAGCTATGTAACCTAGTGCTTTGATACCAACTTGTCACGACCCGAATTTCCCACCCTTGGAAGTTATGATGGCGCCTACTAGTAGGAGCTAGGCAAGCCAATCATCAATTACCTCTTTTAGCGAACATCAGAAAATATTAGAAACAATGAAGCATTTAATAATAAAGCGAAAGTCTCAGATATAATTAAACGAAAGAAATGCGGAAGCTTTAACAAAATCCTCTACCCAAGAGTGATGTCACAATACTCACGAACGTCTAGAGAATACTAAATACAAGGTTCGAATGAAGCATAAAACAATTTGTTTCGGTACAAAGATAACAAACTGGAATAAAGATAGAGAGACTCCGGGCCTGCAGATGTCAGCAAGTCTACCTCGGGGTCTCTGAACTGAATTCAACCCCCGAATCCTCTACTGCTGTCCAAAAGCTGTTATTCCGGCGGTGTGATCTGTGCAAAAAGATGCACAGAGTGTAGCATCAGCACAACCGACCCCAAGTGCTGGTAAGTGCGTAGCCTAACCTCGGCGAAGTAGTGACGAGGCTAGACCAGACTACCAGATAAACCTTTGCAGTTATGAAATATATTGCTAAAAAAATAAACATGAAATAAGAATTTTATAAAAGGAAGGGGAAACATGCTGTGGGGAGGCAACAGTTAAAACAAGAAGTCTAAACTTAAGGATGGAACAACCATCAGAAACTTAAATCTGAAATAAGTACACTTAAGCAATAATTTGTTGCGGCACGCAACCCGGTCCGATCACATAACAATACTGTTGCGGCATGCAACCCGATCCTCAACTATCACTGTTGTGGTGTGCAACCCGATCCATAATATACAGTGTTGTTGCGGCGTGCAACCCGATCCATAATTACAGTGTTGTTACGGCGTGCAACCCGATCCATAATTATATAGCGTTGTTGCGGCATGCAACCCGGTCCATAATTACAGTGTTGTTGCGGCGTGCAACCCGATCCATAATTATATAGTGTTGTTGCGGCGTGCAACCTGATCCATAATTACAGTGTTGTTGCGGTGTGCAACCCGATCCATAATTATATAGTGTTGTTGCGGCGTGCAACCCGATCCATAATTACAGCGTTGTTGCGGCATGTAACCCGATCTATAATTATATAGTGTTGTTGCGGTGTGCAGCCCGATCCACGATTATCACTGTTGCGGCGTGAAACCCGATCCATATATAACTAACAAACCTCACCCAGTCAACAATCACAAGTAAGGGGTAAGGGGGAGGGGGTAACAACTAAGGATAGCAATCCCGGCAAGGGAATATAACAACACAACTAAATCCCGGCAAGTGGGAAACATCAACAAAACCAATAACACGACCCGACAAGGGAGTAACCATCAACTATTTCTCTTTCTTAGACTTCTCACTTATATTTCACTTTAACATTCGAGCCATCGCTCCAAGAGTCATTTCGTATCATATACCTTCTCAATTCGTAACACAACTCGAGCCATTGCTCCACGGAGTTTAGTAATCATAATCTCTGTCCCATGCTCTTTACAGTATATAGAAATCATCAAATAAGCATGGAAGAGTCACAACAATTCAGGATAATCTCAATATAAGGACACACGGTCATGCTAGACAACAATGTATAGATACTCGTCACCATGCCTATACACCGTACTCGACAAATAGCAATTAGCAAATAAGACTCTACTCCTATTCCCTCAAGCCAAAGTTAGACCAAACACTTACCTCGATGCTTCAAACTCAACTCAAGCCTCTATTATAGCTTTACCCCTCGAATCCACCACAAAACCGCTCGAGTCCAGTCAAAAATTACTTGAATGTATCAAAAAATGCCAATTGAATCAATACGAATGCATGAAAAATGAATTTTCCCAACGTTTTACTCAAAATTCTCAAAACGCCACTAAGCCCACGTGGTCAAAACTCGAGGTTCGGACTAAAACCCGTTTACCCATTCCCCCATGAATCCAACTATATGATTAGTTTCGAAATCGGACCTCGAATTGAGGTCCAACACCTCAAAATTTAGAAACCCTAGTTCTACCGTAAATTCCCAAATTTCCCCATTGGAATCTTTGTTTTGATGTTGAAATTATGTTTAAAGATGTTAAGGAGTAAAGAAAATAAGTTGAAAATCACTTACCAATCATTTTGAAGAAGAAGAATCATTTGGAAAATCGCCTCTTATGTTTTGGGTTTTGAAAAAGTGAAAAATAACTGAAAATCCTGACCTTGTACACACTACTGAAGGCTCAGCACGGACCGCGCAAAAGTACACCGCGGCCGCGCTGAGGAACTGGAAAAATTCACACCCTCTGAACCCACCCAGTGCGGACCGCGCAGAAACACACCCGGCCACGTGGCTTCCAGCACGGACTGCGCTGATATGGCACGCGGCCGCGCTGGTCGACCTAGGACCACTGGCCATCTGAACTTAGCCACATGGACCGCGCGGAAATGAACCGCAGCTTTATGGCTTCCAGCGCGGACCGCGCGGAGTCGACCGCGGGCGCGCTGGGGGCCTGCAATCCCTGAACCTGCAACCATTAGCAGTTTCTAAACCTAAGACCTCCCGTGACCTACTCAAAACTCCCCCGAGCCCTCGGGGCTCCAAACCAAACATACCTGAAAACTCAAAAACATACTACGGACTCATCCGTGAGATCAAATCGCCCAAAAAAACATCATTAATCATCAAATTAGGCCTCAATACCCATGATTCCCTTCCAATTTCCATAAAACATCAAGTTTAGAGTTTCTAGTTCAAAACATGTCAAATGACGTCCAAATTCAGCCAAACTTTACAGCAATTGCTTAAACCATATATAAGACCTTTACCGGGTATCGGAACCAAAATACGAGCCCGATACCACAGTCTTTTAATCAAATTTACTTTCCAATTCCTTAATTATTTTCAGAAAATAATTTCGCATAAAATTTCATTTCTCGGACTTGGAACCTCGGAATTTGATTCCAGGCATACACCCAAGTCCCATATTTTCCTACGGACCCTTCGGGACCGTCGAATCACGAGTCTGGATCCGTTTGCCCAAAACGTTGACCGAAGTCAAACTTAATCATTTAAATACCAAGATTTAACATTTTTCTCACAGAATTCATATTTAAAATTTTCAGCTACACGGCCAGACTATGCACGCGAATCGAGGCAACCTCAAATGAGTTTCTCACAGTCTCAGAAGTGAAGAGTGAGTAGGAATACAGGTGATGACCCCTTTGGGTCGTCACAAATTACCCTGCTAAGGTCGCATTTGCAACAAAATCCTCACAATTGCGATGAAGGACCTTCGCAAATGCGGCAGAGTTCTTCGCAAATGCGAACTCTGCCCACCAGCTTGGACCTCGCAAATACGATGACTGCTTCGTAATTGCGACTGTCGCATTTGCGACCAATACATCGAAAATGCAATGATAGCAGTACCAGCTATCAATGACTATTTTAAAATCATTCCGAAACCAATCTGGAATTCACCCGAGCCCTCGAGGCTCTGAACCAAATATGCACACAAGTCTAAAAACACCTCACGAACTCGCTCGCATACTCAAATCATCAAGATAACTTCTAAAACCACGAATTGGATGCCAAAACGCATGAAAAATCCCCACGAACTTCAAGAACTTCTAAAATTGCGACCAAGCATCTGAACTATATCAAATCAACTCTAAATGATGCCAAATTTTGCAGAGAAGTTCAAAATGACATAATGGAGCTGTTCTAACCTTTGGAATTGCATTCCAAACTTGATAACACAAAAGTCAACTATGGGTCAAATCTCTCCATTTCCCAAACTTTAACTTTTCCAACTTTCGCCGAAATGCCTCAAATTACCATACGGGCCTCCAGATCCAAATCCGAACGCACGCCTAAGTCCATTATCATCATACGAAGCTACTGAGATCATCCAAAACTCATTCCGGAGTCATTTACTCAAAAGTCAAATTCCGGTCAACCTCTCACCACTTAAGCTTCCAAAACTACATTCCTTCTTCCAATTCGACTCTAATTCATTTGGAAACATATTCCAACCACGCACGCAAGTCAATATACATAATATGAAGCTACTCGTGACCTCAGACTGCCAAACCGGATGCAATTTCTCAAAACGACCAGTCGAGTCGTTACATCCTCCTCTACTTAAACATGCGTTCATCCTCAAACATGCCCGGAGTCATTACAAAGCCATCGAACTGCTGCATGGGCTCACCATACATACACCCGAGGGTGGTTCCCCATTACCCAAACCTATGAAGGTCTGACAATGCAACTTAACTGATGATTTCACCTCATCCTTAGTCCATAACCTTAGGACATAACCCAAACCTCAACCTCTGAAATTTATCATAGGACCCGAATCCCACATCATCACACTGCATGAACCTGAACGAGCTGAATTGAGCCAAAATTCCAATCCAGAATATAATCACATGCTGCTCCACACAACTCAAATGCCTGAAGCAATAACCTCTGACCAGCATAGTTGTTCAAATAACATCTTGGGGCCGGCAATACACTTCTCATTAATTATAACCCTAATTCGGACCTCCACAACACTGCCCATGATAAAGAAACATGCGGAAACTCATAGCCTCCCATAAAGTCAACAAGTCAAGAAACTCTCTCACCCGCTAGGGCCACTACCCAAATCTTAGCAGAAACACGCGGAAACTCATAGCCTCCCATAAAGGCAACAAGTCAAGAAACTCTCTCACCCACCAGGGCCACTACCCAAATCTTAGCAGAAACACCCACATACTTCCAAACACTCCTCACCCCCAATACCATAGTACTACTCTCAGGTATAAGAACCACATCTCGGCCAATACAAGTAGCCCAACTGATAACTCATCACAGAAACACATGATTTCTCGCACTACACAACTCGTACACCAAACCAGCAATAACTCAATTACATAACAAAAATAAAGTAAAGCAAAGTAGAAGAATTATCTAAAAAGTGTAACATGTGCAACAACAAAAATATAGTTTTCATCAAATTGTTGCACATAGGAAAAATAGAACACCAAATAAACACAAGGAAAGTGTCTCCCACATAACATCCGCTGTGGCGCAGCCCGCTCCCAAATACTCATCAAGCCAAAATGCTTGGGTTTACTGATCATATAAATACTGATATCAAGAACAACAGAGTGCACCTATATAACTATAGGAGAATGAATAGAAATAAATAAAATATGAGAGAAATAGGAACATATAAGGTGCAATGAGCAAATCAACATCACTAGAGCTATCTGACCCATATTGCCATAAGGCCTAAACAGAATTATAACATGCGTGGGGAATAATTATACAACATCATCGCCTAACACAGCATAAAAGAGTAGCACATAACATAGGCTAGGGGAACGAATAATATCCATCTGCCTGATAACATAACCAAAATGACAATCTCAGAGGAGCACACAAACTTGATCCGATACAAAATACATATTCTCGTTGATCTCCCAAATAGGACCAAACAAAATCTTGATCCCTCCCAATTAGGTAAATATTCTTCAAAAATCAACAGCAACCTGTCAATAATACATGCTATTAACTACCCCATTCTCAATATTTCTTCACAATCCACTAACAAGAAATAGTCCACATATGGGGACACCTAGTCCCAAAACCTCAGGAATACTAAAATTTCCATACCCGGACTCAACTACGCAAATCAAATAGCTCATACATCGTTCACCTTCCATCATCCTGCTGAAGCACTCATATAGAATTTATGGTCGCGTAACAAAATATGAACCTCAAAAGCCTCATAAGCCAGTAATCACCATGCCCTTTGCAACGCACTCGCAAACCAAAACTCAAGGGTCTTCCCCAAAATGCACGGTCTTCACATGTTATAACCAACAATGCTAACACTCCATTAATTTCTGATACCCATCCAGGAGAAAACCACAATGTACAACATATTCCTTATGCCCATAGTAGAAAGCCAGCTCAAGCCGTTGCCAAACCATCGAGAACCCTCCGAGATTCGCTCACACACAATCAAGCTATCTGGAATGCACCTCCCCAACTCAATCGAGTCACACAAACCATCTAATCCAAGAGTGCTACCACAAATACCAGTAGAGAATTTCTATTCAAAGGACCAAATTCTTCCATTGTCGTGCTGACCCAACACCACGAAATAGAACAATTTCTTTGGATAGTCGAGATACAATAATCCCAATCAAGCCCCAAATATAGATGATCTTAACACATTCACATTTCCCAGAAGCTCATAAGCAACCATATTACCTCTGAAGCACCCCATTCTACCGCAACCACGATACCCACGCTGAATAGACCTTCTGTGAATCTGAAATTGTTCTTCCAACCCCCCTTGATGCTGAAATGTGAATTTATTAATGACGTACAAACACCGTAAGGCCCAACATCATCCCGTGAAAGATCTCAGACCTCAGTCATACACCAAATTTGGGAACCTACCAATTCCACATACACGCAGACCTTAGGCCAACACTAGTGTAAATCTGACTCTGCAATCTGAACACTACTAATGGATTCCTCCACTTGGCGCGAAGCCATAGAAAACAACATATGATGATCTACAAAACTAACCTTCACAGCTCATACAACACAAATCACAAGGTACTCTAATACAACCAACTATCCTCGATTAACATCCACCTCGTGACCCCGCCACAATCTCGACAACTAATCAGCCAATTAAACCTTCTTAAGCTCGCACTCATCAACCTGATGCCGGGAACCGCTGCGCCTCCACATGAACAACTGAATAGTCTCTCAATATCTCTATATTTTTAGTCTGGAAAACACGCTGAGACAGTGTTTGAGCAACCCTAACTCTCTCGTAGCCCGTCTGTAGAGTCACAAACCACTGGCGCATAACATACACTGAGAGCGTAATATCATACACGAGTGGATGCACATGAACGTAAGTTCTATACTTTGAGCTGAATCAATATCGCACGATAAAGAATGAAAGAGGTGGAATTTCCTAATAGTTTTGTAGCCTTTCGAAGATAAGTACAGACGTCTCCGTAACGATCCGCAAGACTCTACTAAACCTGCTTATGAATCGTAACACCTATGAACCTAGAGCTCTGATACCAACTTGTCACGACCCAAAATCCCTCTGAAGGAATCGTGATGGCACCTAGTCTCTAAAATAGGTAAGCCTAACATAAATTGAAATAACATTGACATTTACTAGCTTCAAATTAAATAGCTCTGAACAAAACACAATTACCAAAACCAGTGGTACAAGCCAGAAGCCTTTCTAAGAGTATTTATACAAGAATAAATATAATGTTGTTCCAGAATGAGAAGGAACCAATGGAATGAAAATGCAAACGAAGGTGACTCCGAGGCCTACAAACATAGTAGGAGGTTACCTTGAGACTCCACCGCAACGACTCGCATAGCTACTATCGATCAAATACCTGGATATGTATACAAAAATGTACAGAAGTGTAGTATGAGCACATTACAGCGGTGCCTAGTAAGTATCAGGACTAACCTCGGTGGGGTAGTGTCGCGCACCCTTTTTCTCGCGAAATTGGGTTTATGACATTTGGGAGAACAACTCGTTCCTTTTTGGGAATTGGTTTTAAGAGAATTAAAGAGTCGCTACCTAATGATTTAAGTGCATTAGGACACTAAGAAGGGTTTTGTTTGAATAACCAGAGATTGGGTAAGGGCTTCAAATTATTCTAAGGGGAAGGTGTTAGGCACCCCTCAGAATCCACTAGTGTGGTTTCCGACCAAGCTATTGTTGTGACTTAAGGTACAAATAACATATAGACAAATAAGGCTTCAAATAAGAGGGGGTTTTCACATAGAAGTTAGAAATAAACAAAGTCGGAAAGCATTAAAAAGCTTTGATTTAGAAGAACAAAGAACAGAGAACAAAGCAAAGCGGGTCCTAGGTTTATTCATAATATGGATCACCCCACACAACACCCGGTAATCACTTATACACGTGGTGTTATCGTGTGGTCATCATATGCATATCTACCCTTTCCCACCACTTTAAGCTACTAAAGCGCGGAATAGTCTCGTTTACTTATTGCATGCTATTACCCGCCCCAAATCTATCAATCCCGAGGTATTTGGGATTATTAATCCTAAACGGAGTAGACATTGGCTTATTTATGGTTTCAAAAGGTTAAAAATACTACTGAGACAAACAAAATACATATAGCAAGTTTGGGGGGAGCATACAAACAAATAATAAGGCTCAAACAAACCTCCTTTAAACCAGAGAAAACATATTGTTTAGCATGTCTTACACGTACTGTTTAAGGTCTAATTAAAACTTAATAATTTGAGGCAGACTGGTTTATTACATAGTTCAGATAAGAAGCCCGAATCAGGCCTGCCTGCTGGTTGTGATTAATAAAATCTGATTCAGTTTATAAGTTTATCTTAAGGCTTGCCTAAGTGATAGATGAAAACCTATAGGCATGATATCTACTGATTTTAGAAATAAGAGTATGAACTGATTACATGCTGATTTAAGGAAAGTTGCCAGTTAAAAGCAAATTTTAGAAAAAACACGAGTTCTGCCATTGGTAATACGTTATTACTGCTAATTTTTTAGACTTGTAAGCGAGTGAGGCGATTAAGATTTGAATTAGAACCTCTATAAGCATGTTTTCTATGTGTTTGCCAACTTAAAACATTATTATAGACATAGAAGAGTGCAGAAATTCTATAACATGATATCTAAGCATTGCATGCTATCTGATTACATTTTTTGTTATTAGGACCTATAGACAAGTTTTCCTAATGAAAAAGGGTACGCAAGAATTAGAAAAGACCTATAGGCATATTTTCTATGTGCGTATGCAGAAGCTATAGACGTAATATTCTATATGAAAGTGTAGGATCCCTATAGTCATGGCATCTAAATGAGAATACAGAGGTTCTTATAGACATGATAGCTAAATGAGATGTAGAAATATTATAGGCATGGTAACTACATGAAAAATGCATAAGTCTTATAGGCATGGTAACAACATGAAAAAATGCATAAGTCTTATAGGCATGGTAACTACATGAAAAATGCATGTCTTATAGGGATGGTAAATGCATAAAAAATGCAGAAGTCTTATAGACATGGTAACTATATGAAAAATGCAGGAATTAGAGATTCCTATAGGAAATTCATCTGCCCGTATACATGCATGGTCACCCCTCCCTTTCACTAAACATCCCCGAAGGTTTATTACAAAGTTATTACAATCCAAAGAAAATAAAGAGAATAAATCAAAAATTGAAAATTACAACCAAGGAGAGCCTGATTCAGACTTCCTGTCTGAAGTATGAAGTAAACTAACTCCAAAGATCAGATTTCAAAAGCCTTTCTCTCATTTGGGGTGTGCCAGAGTTCCCTAAAAGCCTCATGTGGACTCCGAGCAATGCTCACACCAAAATACATTACAGGATTAATACATAGTGCAGTGTGGAAGCCCCAGCCCTCAGGTGTCCAAGTTCAGAGGGAACTCAAGGTCCCGAGGCAAGGCTCACAAGAGGGGGCAGAACTTAGGAACAAAGAGAGAGTGCAAGTGCAGGAATGGAATTCTGAAAGGGGAAAGGGAAAAGGGAATAGCTTAAAATCAACACAGATAAGGGTATAGGAAAGTGGGGAATTTGCAAGAACACAAGGAGAGCAGGCTGATGGGCATACTCAGTAATGGGAGATGCTGGAACACCCTCAAGCCTGTTTAGAGGTTAAGATTCTAAACTCAGTTCATGGACAACAACTCATATTTCCATGCCCTAAGTCACCACTCACAAACACATAGGGGTAATGGGGTAGGGAGAAAAGATTCAGAAAAGAAACATACAGTAGAGCACAGGCATACTAAGCTAAATATCAAACTCTACAGAAAATAATAAAGTAGACATGGATACAAAAAACTATAAGTAAAGACATTGTTGAAACGTAAATTAGAACATACCGGTTTCAAAGAAACAAGTAGAAAAGGTAGCAGTCTTGTAAAAGCCAAAGTGCAAACAGGAAAACAGAATACTATAATTGTGAGTTCAGGAGAGATTGTGAAATTGTGAGGTCTGAAGTGTGTTAATCGTTTCAAGTGCGAAAGAAAAGTAGTGTGTTTATAGTGCAAAAAGTAGGCAGAAATAAGGTAAGAAAATAGTTTGAAAACTGATTGTCAATCAATTACACAAGGCTTCCCTTAATTAAGGGATTCAGATTCAAACAGGTAAAACCACTTAAGGAAAGGAATCAAATAAACACTTTGTGTAAAGAATGCAATTAAGGGAAAATACATAAAGGTTCTTTAAGGACAAGGTCTTTGAAATACACGGTTGTACAATTTATGGAAAGCAAATCAATTAACAGCCAAGAAATCTGAGGCCGGAGATTTTGTGTGAATGAACCAAGTCAGAAAGATGGGAAAGATTTTTAACTTAAGGAAAATTAGCAAATAAATAAATTAATCACAAGTTTGATAACCTTTTTTTGAAGAAAGATTCATCACATATAAAAGCATACAGACACGTTAAACATGAAAGAAACTTGTCATGCCCTTGTAAAATCAATAGAAAGAATCCAGTGTAGAAGAGTTTTAGCAAAAGGTTCAACATTGTATGCAGAAAAAGGTGTCCAAACTCAGTTTAGAGATTCAAAAATCAGTTTGAAAGAGTTAATGGTTCTAAAAAATAAAACCCTAGTTCACATAATCAAACCTCGGCAGAATCCCCAAATTCTAGGGTTTCCACCTTGAATAAAATACAGAGATGAGGTGGCAAGTAGTTGAAACAGGCTCAGAGGTTTCCTTCAAAAACCCATGAGAAAACATGCAAACACAGTAGAAAGATTCAAAGAACATAATGGAAAATACTGGAAGAAACATTTTTTTTTAGAAGAAACTTAACCAAAGTTTAGTAGAGGAAAAATAGTAAGAACACTTAAGAACCCAGTAGGAAACACAGTAGAAGAAACATGCTTAAGAAAGTCTTTTCTTAGAAGAAACTTAAACAAGGATCAATAGAAGGAAAATAGCAAAGAACACAGTAGAAAGGTATAGTATAGCAGGCCATAGTAGAAGAAATACCAGAACATAGTAGAAAGCTTATGAGAACATAATATGGAAAACATGGTAGAAGAAACACAAGCGTGGAAAATATAGAACACAATAAAGAACATTCAAGAACAGAGTATAAAACTCAATAAAAGAACATACAAGAACATGATAAAAGAAAAAGCACAAGAACAAAGTAGAAAGCATACGAGAACATGATATAGGAAACACGGTTAGAGAAACATATAAGGGCATGATACAGTAGAGGCAAATACACACGAATGACAAAGAAAATCTTAAAAAAATACTTAGACATTTTCAGGAAATCCTAGATCGGAAAAGAAAGTTTTTTTTAATGTAGTTTTTGAAAGAAAAGTTAGGGAAATCATTTGAAAACTCAAAGAGAGCACAGATACACAACAAATATAAATAAATCGTAGAGAACCTCAAAGTGTTAGGGTTTCAGAATAACCCTAGAAATGAGAAAGGCTTTGAGAGGTCACTGATCTGAGTCGGAGAAGTTAGAATCAGGCTCAGAAGAATAGGATACGCCGGAGCAAGGCCGGAGATGGCCGTGAAACCTCGACTCGGCAAAGGCCTATGTGAAAACATTCGAGGTCAGACCTTGAATATTCAGATATCAAGTGTGTAAGGGCAAAGGGAGGTGAGTTTAAGACTCCCATGGCCTCAGAATCCATGGATTCCGGTGGTTTCAAGGTTGAAGACGGTGAGAGGCGGCAAGGGTTAGGGAATGTTCGAGAGGGTTTGATAGAGGAGAGGTTTCACGACCCAATTCCCAAACCCAGTCGTGATGGCGCTTCACGAGAAGACAAGGCCATCCAACAGAACAACAATGCCTCTTTTAACAGTTACTTAGCATGAATAAATCTGAATCATAGATAATAAAATCATAATGCGGAATAAACGTTATAAAATAGGGAACCCATCCTAACTCAGCCCGAAATAGGGGTATCAGAAGTCACGAGCATCTATAAGAAAGAAATCCCCACTTTACAGTCTAGAAATACACTGAGTAACAATAATGAATGACATAAAAGGAACTGTGGTGTTGCAAACGCTGGCAGTCACCTCGCTAAAACTCTACAACTCTGCCTCCACGCGGCCACTACCTACTACCGGGTGAATAAATACCTGCAATTGCACGGGAGGTGCAGGGAGTAAAGTGAGTACTCCAACTCAGTGAGTAATAAAGGTAAATAATAACTGCGCAGCAAGAAATCACGTAAAACAACCAACACGCTGTATCGAAGCCGGGTACAATTTTCTGAGAAAACAGTGAAATATTTTAGAAATGCCTTGGCTCAGTTCAAATCTCTTTTGAAAACGATCTTTTCAATACTTACAAAAATGATCTCAAAATAGTTAGTGCTGATAGGCACATAAAATCCGCCCCTCGGGTATGAATATTACAGTATAACATGTAAGAAGGCAAATAAGTATGCAAGATGAGCACATAAAAGTTTGCTCCTCGGGCATAGCTCAAAACAGTACCAGCCCCTCAGGCTCAATATCAATTGCTCAGAACAGTATTAGCCCCTCGGGCTCCGTATCACATCACTCAGAACAGAATCAGCCCCTCGGGCTCAGTATCAGTCACACAGTACAACATCATCCTCTCGGGCTCACTCTCAAATCACATGGGTACCCGCGCTCACAGTGGGTGTACAGACTTCGGAGGGGCTCCTACAACCCAAACACTATATCATCATAAGGCCTGAAAGCCTATATATATCAACATGAGGCCTGAAAGCCTTCTAACAATACACTCGAGGCCTGGAAGCCTCCTCACATATCGCTAGAGGCCTGAAAGCCTCCTCACATATCACTCGAGGCCTGAAAGCCTCCTCATATATCACTCGAGGCCTGAAAGCCTCCTCATATATCACTCGAGGCCTGAAAGCCTCCTCACATCACCCCACATATCCTCACACATGGCCCTCGGCCTCAATCAGTCAAGAAATAATCATAAGCCCCTCGGGAATCAGTAAAAACAATAATGCTCATCTCAAACAATAGTTCAATTATCAGTTAAAAACTCAGGTTGAGTAAAAATATAGCTGAGTTCAAGAAACAGTGTAATTCAAAGGGACTGAGTTCAAATAATATTTCAAATAGTGAGGAAAACAGTGATAATAGCACACAAGGAGTTCAAACAGTCGGCAATAAGCCCCAAGTATGGCAATAAGCCCAAGTCATAGTGAAAAACAACAAGTCATAGTGAAATACGCGATAAAATCAACAACCGGGACGAACCAAGTCACAATCCCTGACGGTGCTCTACCCCACGCTCTCTATCCGGCGTGCAAGTCGCCTCAATATAGCATTATGGGTGCAAATCGGGGGTTTCAAACCCTCAGGATATCATTTACAATCATTACTCACCTCGAACCGGTGAAATCTCTAGCTCGCGAAGCCTTTGCCCATCAAATCGGCCTCCACGCACATCGAATCTAACCAAAATCAGAGCGAATACTTCACAATATGCTAAGGGAACAATACCCAATCAAAAACAATCGAAAACTATCAGGAAATCTCGAAATTAGCAAAACCTGAGCCCCGGCCCACTTCTCGAAAAATCATAAAATTTACATCAATGGATTCCTTATCTTCTCACGAGTCTATACATATCAAATTTACCAAAATTAGAGTCCATTTGTCCCTTCAAATTCCGTTTTTAAATCATCAAGTTCCCAAGCCCTAGCTTCACTCTCTTTTGATGAATTTCAACCAATTTTCATGTTAAATTTATCATAATTTCATGTATTTAGGCCAAGGAACTTACCTCCAATCACACCTGGTCGAAATCCCTCTTCAATTCCGTCAAATAGTTCTCAAGCTCGCTCAAAAATGGTGGAAATAACAAAAGCTTCGCGGAAAAAAATAAACATTAAAAACCCTTCTGGCACCAGGGGTTTCCGCTTCTGCGGTCCCTATCTCCGCTTCCGCGATACCGCTTCTGCGGTTCTTTTCTGCTTCTGCAGAATTTCATTCAAAATCCCAGGCCACTTCTGCGGCATACTTTCCGCTTCTGCGGAACTTTACCTCATCTCCATAAATCGCTTCTGCGATTGCCCATCCGCTTCTGCGGACTCGCTTGTGCGAAAAGGGTTCCGCTTTTGCGGAACCACCCTTAAGCCATGGACCGTTTTTGCGACCCTCCATACGCTTATGCGGAACTTCTTCTGCGGTCCATTTCCACAGAAGTGAAAATATTAGATACCAGCTAAAACCTGCAATTCCTCAACTCAAATTTCATCCCGTTAGCCATTTGAAATCACCCCGAGGCCCCCGAGACCTCAACCAAACGCACCAACACATCCTAAAACATCGTTCAAACTTGTTCCAATAATCAAAACACATCAAACAATGCTAAAACCATTAAATCACATCAGATTCAGGCCAAAGCTTGTTAAAAACTTCCGAAACATCGCATTCGATCAAAAACCCAATCAAATCACCTCCGAATCATCTGAAATTATACACACACAATCAAAATCACCTAACGAAGCTACTACAAGTCTCAAAATTCCATTCCGAACCTCGGATCAAAATCTCACGTATCAACCGGATATCGCCAAAATGCTAACTTCGCCAATTCAAGCCTAATTCTACACCGAGCCTCCAGAATCAATTCCGATCAAACTCCTAAGTCACAAATCACTTCTCGAAGCTAACCGAATCATCAAAAATCACATCCGGGCCTTCTAACTAATAAGTCAACGTTCGGTTGACTTTTCCACCTTAAGCCTTCTTAAAAGAGACTAAGTGTCTCATTTTCTACCAAAACCAATCCAAATTAACTCTAACACACCAATTACTGATAATGAAACATGAAAAAGCATAAAACGTGGGAAACGAAGTGGTAACTCATGAGACAACGGGTCGGGTCATCACATCCTCCCCAACTTAACCCAACGCTCGTCCTCGAGCATGCCAATAGTTGTCCTAGAAGCCAACCAATAGCTGAATAACCTTACCAAGCATATACCAGGGTGATCCCACGTCAACCTATCTCGCATAGGTCCGAAAACACATCATAGCTGAAATCTCACAGTCCATCTAGACCATAAACCGTAGAACCACATTGCACTTTCCGAAATCATACACAAGATCAGAACCTCACATCTATACCCAGAATAAGCCTGCACCAACTATGATAATCCCTACCTACAACCTCAGGTGAAATCATATGATATACAACATAATCCAAACACTCAAAACGATATCTTTTATTCACAGCAGTTGCCCACAATAATCAAATACCAATAGAAAACCTCTTATTAGCTAAAGTATGATTCTAACAGTTCCATATATTGCCAACGATAAATGAAACACATAATAAACCGTAACCATTTCTCAGATCAACCATTCATGGAGCCACTTTCATTCTGACTAATACCACAGCAGATTTTGAGCTGAACCCTGATATTATCCTTCCAACAAGCTGAAATCAAATTCGTTCGGATTTATTAATGACTCCAACGATCACCTCGAATCCAACACACCCCTCTGGTATTACGACACCTCAATACAAGCATAGGACACAACTTGCATAATACACGTACCAATAAGAAACGGTCTGAACATACTCACATCTTGAGAAATGACTCAAACGAAAGAGTTGTACCTCAAGCTCATTAGTACCATCACAACACAAGGCTGAGACCCCATATCATATCATAGATATAGAACACCTGAACCTACCCCAAAAGGTCATATATCCATGTGGCCTTGCCACAATGCGCGATCCTATCCAAACACTATTACACATGAAATGCCTCAAGTCACTATGATCAAAATCGAAAGCCACGTATAATTTGATGTTTGGAACCCTAACAATTCATTACACCCACGATGAAACAAATAAAATATGACACGCAACCTGATAGGTCATAACCAGCACTCCATTTACCGAGCAACATCCAATTACTCTTCCCGCTCGACTTTCACTACACATGTGCCTATAATTAACAAATCATAACGTCTCACAACATAGAATAGCAACTCAAACTGAATATGTAGCCACATCAGCCTGCCAACAAACTCATAACCAAGGAGCCTGAAGCTGCTCCTTCCACTATAACAACTCCTGCCGAAGCCGTACGATACGTGCCCGGTCCAAATCAATATCGAAATCCACAACCTCGCCCGGCGACATGCCCGACCACAAGAAACGCATCCAAAAAGTCCCTCACAGTGGAACTGAACCAATGGTAAAAACCTCTGCACTGACATCCATCACGAAGGCCCAATTAAGAAAAGTAGTCCTCCCCAGCCATCCGCTAGTCTTTGGAATACAAACCACTCTGCTAGAACACAATCCGATGCACCTCGCCACTTAACCCGTGGCATTTTCCGGCATAGCCCATAGCGCAATAGTCTAGAATAACCCAACACTGAGACAGCCAGTCCACACCCCAATATTATATCCAAAATCTAACATACCAAGCAAAGAAAGATCCCCTCGGGCCTCCAAATCCCAATATCCATTAAACGGTGCCGATATACATGATCCACAACCGCTACATAGTCTATACCTAAGAACTCCCAGTCTCCAACTCCATATAGCACACGAATCAACATACCTGGTCCCAAATTCTGCCGTAATGAATATATACCACACCTCAAGTACCTAATCATTCCACGGAAGATATCCTAAAATTCCCCTGTGCCATCAAACAAACTCAAATATCATCAGTCGATCTAACAAGAAAATGCCGCAATACTACCCAAGTGTCATCAGTCTAATCACATTTCCCTTTTTGTTGAGACATATACCCTCGTCAAATCACTTCCAATTAGCAGTACCATTCCCTTGATTGCCTGTGCCTACCCCTTGCCTAAGAATTTTATGAACTTCTTTTCAGAACTAAACTATAACTCATCTAGTCAAGAACTTCCACTAATCCCATTTGGAAGAAAATAATTACACATCCCATGCTTCGCATGCCCATAGAAAATATACATCTCCAAACCATGCTGAAACCCAACAAGAATTCTCTCCCAATTCCATTTGCACAAGCTAGACTGTCAGGACTGAATCCTTCTAACTAGACCAAGATAAACAAGCTGTCAGAACTCAAGAGCTTTGCTGCAAAATACCTGCACGAATTCATTGCCTTGAACACACATAAAGAATTAACCATATCTTTACCATACCGTTTCGGCCTTCTATTAAGATACTCTACCCATCTAAATTTCCTTCTGTTCCATCCTCAACTTGATATTTCCTCTTGATGTAGCATCACAATGCCTTACCCAGCCTTACCACAAGAGACCCAAGCATGAACCACACTGTCTGAAACCCATACGCCGCTGAATACTCGCCCTCGAATATTCCCAAAAATACAACATTCCGTAGCACATTATTCTGAAGAACTTCCTGTGAATCTAAATCTGTTGCATTTACTTTCGTGATACTGATACATAGAATCCCATAACTAACATAGAAATACCACGCATCTGCACATTTTTCAATGAAAACACAGTTTCTAACCACACATGCAACTTTAAGATACCTGATTATTCCCTGTAGACTCTTAAACACATTAGAACCATTTTTGAAATTCATTCTCTCTTATTCAAACTGCAAATTACCTGACCTGACGGACAGAACCACCCGTGCCTCATTGGCACTCCGGTACCGCAAGATGATGTCTTCATCCCAATACAACCAAGCAACTTCCTGCTCTGTACGTCGAGCATCCTTTTCCAATAACTCTAGACATTCCATGATTCTCATACTCTATGAGGCATAATGTAACCTTGTCATAATTTTGCTTTACTCTGGCCATAGCTAACTTACTCGCACACCCCAAACTGGAACCAACATAGCACCTAACCGTGCAATCAGCTAATCAACAGCAACCTCCCCAACTTGGCTCGATGCCATATATCAGGACACACTCAATAACCCATAACACTTTTACTCTAATGATGCCACAATACCATTGAGAGATTAAACTTAAATCATTTACAAGTTTGTGAAAACACAGATCATCTAGTACTGTAATCTTCTGTAAATCTCGCATTTATCCCCACATCAGTTGAGTCCACTCTCTTAAGCGACCCGAATTTTTCAAATTTCAACACGTACCCTTCAATTACACATGAGATCTCCTAACATACACACAAGGGATCATACCACTTAAGAACACTCCGCAGGAGATAACCCACCTGCTTCTTCTCAATTTAACATTTCTGCATACCTTCCACCGTCATACACATTACACAGTCATTTAGTCTTACCGTCAGATAAAATGCACTACACTCCCCAACTAGGAGACACGAAAATATTCTTCACGCGCCCATACTCGAGCTACACATCAAATCACAATAGGAAACGAACACTTAACAGTTCATCTAATATCCAGTAGACTTCTTCATCACTACCAAGTATATAGATACATATCGCAGTACTAACATACTCATCACATGGATATCTAACTGCCATTCAGGCTAATAGGGACAATACCGAACATATAAGTTCAACACACTTGCTCACACAATAAGCACCTCAGTGCTCAAGCCGTAGGCAAGATCCGGCCTCAAGACCTCCAGACTGGCCCATCATACACTCACAGAGATCACATCTCGCCCCTTGATTAGGGAATCACAAGCCATCAAGGTACATCTAATACTGAGCGCTCGTGTGCGCTTACGAACGCGTGGAAGGAATTTCAAAAGTTTCTTTTCAAGCTAAATCAAGGACGCACGATAAGAATTCAAGAAGGTGAAGTTTTTCCTAAAGGTTCTGCAGCCTCTTGAGGATAAATACAGACGTCTTCGTACCAATCCGCGAGACTCTACTAAACCTTCTCATACTCGTGAGACCTAGTAACCTAGGCTCTAATACCAACTTATCACGACCTAATTCCTAAACCCGGTCATGATGGCGCCTCTCGTGAAGACAAGGCTAGCCAATAGAACAACAATGCCTCTTTTAACAATTACTTAGCATGAATAAGTCTGAATCATAGATAATAAAATCATAATGCAGAATAAATGTGATAAAATAGGGAACCCATCCCGATTCAGCCCGAAATCAGGGTGTCACAAGTCACGAGCATCTATAAGAATGAAATCCCCACATTACAGTCTAGAAATAAACTAAGTAATACTAATGAATAACATAAAAGGAACTGTGGTGCTGCGAACATTGGCAGTCACCTCGCTAAACCTCTACAACTCTGCCTCCACGCGGCCATTACCCGCTACCGGGTGAATAAATACCTGCAACTGTACGCGAGGTGCAGGGAATAAAGTGAGTACTCTAACTTAGTGAGTAATAAAGGTAAATAATAACTGAGCAGCAAGAAATCACGTAAAGCAACCAACATGCTGTCTCGAAGCCGGGTATAATTTTCTGAGAAATAGTGAAATCTTTTAGAAATACCTTGGCTCAGTTCAAATCTCTTTTGAAAATGATCTTTTCAATACTTACAAAAATGATCTCAAAACAGTTAGTGCTGATAGCCACAGAAAATCTGCCCCTCAAGCATAAATACTACAATATAATAGGTAAGAAGGCAAATAAGTATGCAAGATGAGCACATAAAAGTTCACCCCTCGGGCACAGCTCAAAACAGTACCAGCCCCTAAGGCTCAATATCAATTTCTCAAAATAGTATCAGCCCCTCGGGCTCAGTAACACATCACTCAGAATAGCATCAGCCCCTCGGGCTCAGTATCAGTCATACAGTACAACATCAGCCCCTTGGGCTCACTCTCAAATCACATAGGTACCCGCGCTCACTGTGGGTGTGCAGACTCCGAAGGGGCTCCTACAGCCCAAGAGCTATATCATCATAATTCCTGAAAGCCTGTACATATCAGCATGAAGCCTGAAAGCCTTCTCACAATACACTCGAGGCCTAGAAGCCTCCTCACATATTGGTCGAGGCCTGAAAGCCTCCTCACATATCACTCGAGGCCTGAAAGCCTCCTCACATATCACTCGAGGCCTGAAAGCCTCCTCACATATCACTCGAGGCCTGAAAGCCTCCTCACATATCACTCGAGGCCTGAAAGCCTCCTCATATATCACTCGAGGCCTGAAAGCCTCCTCACATATCACTCGAGGCCTGAAAGCCTCCTCACATATCACTCGAGGCCCGAAAGCCTCCTCACATATCACTCGAGGCCTGAAAGCCTCCTCGCATGTCACTCGAGGCCTGAAAGTCTCCTCATATCACTCCACATATCCTCACACATGGCCCTCGGCCTCAATCAGTCCAGAAATAATCATAAGCACCTCGGGCATCAGTAAAAACAACAATGCTCAGCTCAAACAATAGTTTAATTATCAGTTAAAAACTCAAGGTTGAGTAAAAATATAGCTGAGTTCATGAAACAGTGTAATTCAAAGGGACCGAGCTCAAATAATATTTCAAATAGTGAGGAAAACAGTGATGATAGCTCATAAGGAGTTCAAACAGTCGGCAATAGGCCCCAAGTGTGGCAATAAGCCCAAGTCATAGTGAAAAACGACAAGTCATAGTGAAATATGCAGTAAAATCAACAACTGGGACGGACCAAGTCACAATCCCCAATGGTGCTCTACCCCACGCCCTCTATTCGGAGTGCAAGTCGCCTCAATATAGCACTATAGGTGCAAATCCGAGGTTTCAAACCTCAGGATATCATTTACAATCATTATTCACCTCGAACCGGTGAAATCTCTAGCTCGCAATGCCTTTTCCCCTTAAACCAGCCTCCACGCGCATCGAATCTAACCAAAATCAGAGCGAATACATCACAATATGCTAAGGGAACAATACCTAATCAAAAACAATCGAAAAATATCAAGAAATCTCAAAATTAGCAAAACCCGAGCCCCAGGCCCACTTCTCGAAAAATAAGAAAATTTACATCAATGTATTCCTTATCTTCTCACGAGTCTATACATATCAAATTTACCAAAATCGGAGTCCATTTGACCCTTCAAATTCCATTTTTAAATCATCAAGTTCCCAAGCCCTAGCTTCACTCTCTTTTGATGAATTTCATCCAATTTCCATGTCAAATTTATCATAATTTCATGTATTTAGGCGAAAGAACTTACCTCTAATCATACCTAGTCTAAATCCCCCTTCAATTCCGTCCAACTGCTCTCAAGCTCCCTAAAAAATGGTGGAAATAACATAAGTTTCGCGGAACAAAATAAACATTAAAAACCCTTCTGGAACTAGGGGTTTCCGCTTCTGCGGTCCCTATCTCCGCTTCCGTGATACTGCTACTATGGTTCCTTTCTGCTGCTACGGAATTTCATTTAAAATCCCAGGTCGCTTCTGCGGCATATTTTCCGCTTCTGCGGAACTTTACCTTAAGTCCATAAATCGCTTCTGCGATTGCCTATCCGCTTCTGCGGATTCGCTTGTGCGAAAACAATTCCGCTTCGGCAGAACTACCCTACTAAGCCATGGACTGCTTTTTCGACCCTCCATACGCTTCTACGGTCCATTTCCGCAGAAGCGAAAATATCAGATACCAGCTAAAACCTCCAATTCCTCAACTCAAATTTCATCCCGTTAGCCATCTGAAATCACCCTGAGGCCCCTGGGACCTCAACCAAAGTAACCAACGCATCCTAAAACATCGTTCAAACTTTGTTCCAATCATCAAAACACATCAAAAAATGCTAAAACCATTAAATCACATCGGATTCAAGCCTAAGCTTGTTACAAACTTCCGAAACATCGCATTCGGTCAAAAACCCAACCAAATCACCTCCGAATCATCTGAAATTATTTATACACAATCAAAATCACCTAACGAAGCCACTGCAACTCTCGAAATTCCATTCCGACCCTCGGATCAAAATCTCACTTGTCGACTGGATATCACGAAAATGCTAATTTTGCCAATTCAAGCCTAATTCTACACCGAGCCTCTAGAATCAATTCCGATCACACTCCTAAGTCACAAATCACTTTCCAAATCTAACCAAATCAAGGAGTAAAGTGAGTACTCCAACTCAGTGAGTAATAAAGGTAAATAATAATTGAGCAGCAAGAAATCACGTAAAGCAACCAACATGCTGTATCGAAGCCGGGTACAATTTTCTGAGAAAACAGTGAAATCTGTGCAATCTTTTAGAAATACCTTGGCTCAGTTCAAATCTCTTTTGAAAACGATCTTTTCAATACTTACAAAAATGATATCAAAATAGTTAGTGCTGATAGGCACAGAAAATCTGCCCCTCGGGCATGAATACAACAGTACAACAAGTAAGAAGGCGAATAAGTATGCAAGATGAGCACATAAAAGTTTGCCCCTCAGGCATAGCTCAAAACAATACCAGGACCTCGGGCTCAATATCAATTGCTCAGAATAGTATTAGCCCCTCGGGCTCAGTATCACATCACTCAGAACAGTATCAGCCCCTCGGGCTCAATATCAGTCACAAAGTATAACATCAGCCCCTCGGACTCACTCTCAAATTACATGGGTACCCGCGCTCACTATGGGTGTGCACACTCCGGAGGGGCTCCTACAGCACAAGCGCTATATCATCATAAGGCCTAAAAGCCTGTACATATCAACATAAGGCCTGAAAGCCTTCTCATAATACACTCGAGGCCTGGAAGACTCCTCACATATCGTTAGAGGCCTGAAAGCCTCCTCACATATCACTCGAGGCCTGAAAGCCTCCTCACATATCACTCGAGGCCTGAAAGCCTCCTCACATATCACTCGAGGCCTGAAAGCCTCCTCACATATAACTCAAGGCCTGAAAGCCTCCTCACATATCACTCAAGGCCTGAAAGCTTCCTCATATCACTCCACATATCCTCACGCATGGCCCTCGGCCTCAATTAGTCTAGAAATAATCATAAGCCCCTCGGGCATCAGTAAAAACAATAATGCTCAGCTCAAACAATACTTCAATTTATCAGTTAAAACTCAGGTTGAGTAAAAATATAGCTGAGTTCATGAAACAGTGTAATTCAAAGGGACTGAGTTCAAATAATATTTCAAATAGTGAGGAAAATAGTGATGATAGCTCACAAGGAGTTCAAACAGTCGGCAATAAGCCCCAAGTATGGCAATAAGCCCAAGTCATAGTGAAAAACAACACGTCACAGTGAAATACGCGATAAAATCAACAACCGGGATGGACCAAGTCACAACCCCTAACGGTGCTCTACCCGACGCTCTCAATCCGGCGTGCAAGTCGCCTCAATATAGCACTATGGGTGCAAATCGGAGGTTTCAAACCCTCAGGATATCATTTACAATCATTACTCACCTTGAACCGGTGAAATCTCTAGCTCGCGGCGCCTTTTCCCCTCAAACCGGCCTCCACGCGCATCGAATCTAACCAAAATTAGAGCGAATACTTCACAATATGCTAAGGGAACAATACCCAATCGAAAACAATCGAAAGATATCAGGAAATCTCGAAATTAGCAAAACTTGAGCCCCGGTCCCACTTCTCGAAAAATCATAAAATTTACATCAATGGATTCCTTATCTTCTCACGAGTCTATACATATCAAATTTACCAAAATCGGAGTCTATTTGGCCCTTCAAATTCCATTTTTAAATCATCAAGTTCCCAAGCCCTAGCTTCACTCTCTTTTGATTAATTTCAACCAATTTCCAAGTTAAATTTATCATATTTTCATGTATTTAGGCCAAGGAACTTACCTCCAATCACACCTAGTCGAAATCCCCCTTGAATTCCGTCCAAAAGCTCTCAAGCTCGCTAAAAAATGATGGAAACAACAAAAGCTTCGCGGAGCAAAATAAACATTAAAAACCCTTCTGGCACCAGGGGTTTCCGCTTCTGCGGCCCCTATCTCCGCTTCCGCGATATCGCTTCTGCGGTTCATTTCCGCTTCTGCAGAATTTCATTTAAAATCCCAGGCTACTTCTGCGGCATACTTTCCGCTTCTGCGGAACTTTACCTTAAGTCCATAAATCGCTTCTGCGATTGCCCATCCGCTTCTGCGGACTCGCTTGTGCGAAGACGGTCGGAACTACCTACTAAGCCATGGACTGCTTTTGCGACCCTCCATACGCTTCTGCGGAACCGCTTCTGCGTCCATTTCCGCAGAAGTGAAAATATCGGATACCAGCTAAAACCTGCAATTCCTCAACTCAAATTTCATCTCGTTAGCCATTTGAAATCACCCCGAGGCCCCCGAGACCTCAACCAAAGGGACCAACACATCCTAAAACATTGTTCAAACTAGTTCCAATCATCAAAAGACATCAAACAACGCTAAAACCATTAAATCACATTGGATTCAAGCCTAAGCTTCTTAAAAACTTCCGAAACATCGCATTCGATCAAAAACCCAACCAAATCACCTCCGAATCATCTGAAATTTTACACACACAATCAAAATCACCTAACGAAGCTACTACAAGTCTCGGAATTCCATTCTGACCCTCGGATCTAAATTTAACGTATCAACCGGATATCGCCAAAATACTAACTTCGCCAATTCAAGCCTAATTCTACACCGAGGCTCCAGAATCAATTCCGATCAAACTCCTAAGTCACAAATCACTTATCGAAGCAAACTGAATCATCGAAAATCATATACGAGCCTTCTAACTCATAATTCAACGTCTGATTGACTTTTCCAACTTAAGCCTTCTTAAAAGAGACTAAGTGTATCTTTTTCTACCAAAACCAATCCAAATCAACTCTAACACACCAATTACTGATAATGAAACATGAAGAAGCATAAAACGGGAGAAACGGAGAGGTAACTCATGAGTCAACGGGTCGGGTCGTCACATCCTCCCCAACTTAAACCAACGCTCGTCCTCGAGCGTGCCCAGAGTTGTCCTAGAAGCCAACCAATAGCTGAGTAACCTTACCAAGCATATACCTGGGTGATCCCACGTCACCCTATCTCGCATAGGTCCGAAAACACATCATAGCTGAAATCTCACAATCCATCTAGACCATAAACAGAAGAACCACATTGCACTTTCCGAAATCATACACAAGATTAGAACCTCACATCTATACCCAGAATAAGCCCGAACCACCTATGATAATCCCAACCTGCAACCTCAGGTGAAATCATATGATATGCAACATAATCCAAACACTCAAAACGATAGTTTCTATTCACAGCAGTTGCTCACAATAATCAAATACCAATAGAAAACCTCTTATTAGCTAAAGTATGATTCCAACAGTTCCATATATTGCCAACGATAAATGAAACACATAATAAACCGTAACCATTTCTCAGATCAACCATTCATGGAGCCACTTTCATTTTGACTAATACCACAACAGATTTTGAGCTGAACCCCGATATTATCCTTCCAACAAGCTGAAATCAAATTCGTTCGGATTTATTAATGACTCCAACGATCACCTCGAATCCAACACACCCCTCTGGTATTACGACACCTCAATACAAGCATAGGACACAACTTGCATAATACACGTACCAATAAGAAACGGTCTGAACATACTCACATCTTGAGAAATGACTCAAACGAAAGAGTTGTACCTCAAGCTCATTAGTACCATCACAACACAAGGCTGAGACCCCATATCACATCATAGATATAGAACACCTGAACCTACCCCAAAAGGTCATATCTCCACGTGGCCTCGCCACAATGCGCGATCCTATCCAAACACTGTTACACATGAAACGCTTCAAGTCACTATGCTCAAAATTGACAGCCACGTACAATTTGATGTATGGAACCCCGACAATTCATTACACCCACGGTGAAACAAATAACATACGACACACAACCTGATAGGTCATAACCAGCACTCCATTTACCGAGCAACATCCAATTACTCTCCCCGCTCGACTTTCACTACACATGTGCCCATAATCAACAAATCATAACGTCTCACAACATAGAATAGCAACTCAAACTGAATATGTAGCCATATCAGCCTACCAATGAACTCATAACCAAGGAGCCTGAAGCTGCTCCTTCCACTACTACAACTCCTGTCGAAGTCGTACGATACGTGCCCGGCACCAAATCAATATCAAAATCCACAACCTTGCCCGACGACTTGACCGGCCACAAGAAATGCATCCAAAAAGTCCCTCACACTAGAACTGAACCAATGGTAAAAACCTCTGCACTGACATCCATCACGAAGGCCCAATTAAGAAAAGTATTCCTCGCCAGCCATCCGCTAGTCTTTTGAATACAAACCACTCTGCTAGAACACAATCCGATGCACCTCGCCACTCAACCCGTGGCATTTTCCGGCATAGCCCATAGCGCAATAGTCTAGAATAATCCAACACGGAGACAGCCAGTCCACACCCCAATATCATATCCAAAATCTAACATACCAAGCAAAGAAAGATCCCCTCGGGCCTCCAAATCCCAATAGTCGTTAAACGGTGCCGATACACACGATCCACAACCACTACATAGTCTATATCTGAGAACTCCCAGTCTCCAACTCCATATAGCACACGAATCACCATACCTGGACCTAAATTCCGCCGTAATGAATATATACCACACCTCAAGTACCCAATCATTCCACGGAAGATATCCTAAAATTCCCCTGTGCCATCAAACAAACTCAAATATCAGCATCGATCTAACAAGAAAATGCCGCGATACTACCGAAGTATCATCAGTCTAATCACATTTCCCTTTTTCTCGAGACATATACTCCCATCAAATCACTTCCAATTAGTAGTACCATTCCCTTGATTACCTGTGGCTACCCTTTGCCTAAGAATTTTATGAACTTCTTTTTAGAACTAAACTGTAACTCATCTAGTCAAGAACTTCCACTGATCCCATTTGGAAGAAAATAATTACACATCCCATGCTTCGCATGCCCATGGAAAATATACATCTCCAAATCACGCTGAAACCCAACAAGAATTCTCTCCCAATTCCATTTGCACAAGCTAGACTGTCAGGACTGAATCCTTCTAACTAGACCAAGCTAAACAAGATGTCAGAACTCAAGAGCTTTGCTGCAAAATACCTGTATGAACTCATTGCCTTGAACACACGCAAAGAATTAACCATATCTTTACCATACCGATTCGGTCTTCTATTAAGATACTCCACCCATATAAATTTCCTTCTGTTCCATCCTCAACTTGATATTTCCTCGTGATGTAGCACCACAATGCCTCACCCAGGCTTACCAAATGAGACATAAGCATGAACCACATTGTCTGAAACCCATACGCCACATAATACTCTCCCTCGAATATTCCCAAAATTCCAACATTCCGCAGCACTTTATTCTGAAGAACTTCCTGTGAATCTAAATTCGTTGCTTTTACTTTCGTGATACTGATGCATAGAATCCCATAACTAACATAGAAATACCACGAATCTGAACCTCTTTCAATGAAAACATAGTTTCTAACCACACATGCAACTTTAAGATACCCGATTGTTCCCTGTAGACTCTTGAACACATTAGAAACATTTTCAAAAGTCATTATCTTTTATTCAAACTGCAAATCACCTGACCTGACGGACAGAACCACCCGTGCCTCATTGGCACTACGGTACCGCTAGATGATGTCTTCATCCCAATACAACCAAGCAACTTCCTGCTCTGTACGTTGAGCATCCTTTACCAATAACACTCTAGACATTCCATGATTCTCATACTCTATGAGGCATAATGTAACCTTGTCATAATTTTCCTTTACTCTGGCCATAGCTAAGTCACTCGCACGCCCCAAACTGGAACCAATATAGCACCTAACCGTGCAATCAACTAATCAACAGAAACCTTCCCAACTTGGCTCGAAGCCATATATCAGAACACACTCAATAACCCATAACACTTTTACTCTAATGAAGCCACAATACCATTGAGAGATTAAACTTAAATCATTTACAAGTTTACGAAAACACAGATCATCTAGTACTGTAATCCTCTGTAAATCTCGCATTTATCCCCACATCAATTGAGTCCACTCTCTTAAGCGACCCAAATTTTTTAAATTTCAACACGTACCCTTCAATTACACATGAGATCTCCTAACATACACACAAGGGATCATACCACTTAAGAACACTCCGCAGGAGATAACCCACTTGCTTCTTCTTAATTTAACATTTCTGCATACCTTCCATCGTCATACACATTACACAGTCATTTAGTCTTCTGAGTTTGAACTCATACCGTCAGATGAAATGCACTACACTCCCCAACTCGGAGACATGAAAATATTCTTTACGCGCCCATACTCGGGCTACACATCAAATCACAATAGGAAACGAACACTTAACAGTTCATCTATTATCCAGTAGACTTTTTTGTCACTACCATATCCTATATATACATCTCGCAGTACTAAAATACTCATCACAAGGATATCCAAGTGCCATTCCGGCTAATAGGGAGAATACCGAACATATAAGTTCAAAATACTTGCTCACACAATCAGCACCTTGGTGCTCAAGCTGTAGGCAAGATTCGGCCTCAAGTCCTCCAGACTGGCCCAACAACAACTCACAGAGATCATATCTCGCCCCTTTATCGGGGAATCACAAGCCATCAACGCACATCTAATACTAAGCACTCATGTGCGCTTACGAAGGCGTGGACAGAATTCAAGAGTTTCTTTTCAAGCTGAATCAAGGACGCACGATAAGAATTCAAGAAGGTGAAGTTTTTCCTAAAGGTTCTGCAACCTCTCGAGGATAAATACAGATGTCTCCGTACCAATCCATGAGACTCTACTAAACCTGCTCATGACTCGTGAGACATAGTAACCTAGGCTCTGATACCAACTTGTCACGACCTAATTCCTAAACCTGGTCGTGATGGCACCTCTCGTGAAGACAAAGCTAGCCAATAGAACAACAATGCCTCTTTTAACAGTTACTTAGCATGAATAAGTCTGAATCATAGATAATAAAATCATAATGCAGAATAAACGAGATAAAATAGGGAGCCCATCCCAACTCAGCCCGAAATCAGGGTGTCACAAGTCACGAGCATCTATAAGAATGAAATCCCCACTTTACAGTCTAGAAATACACTGAGTTATACTAATGAATAACATAAAAGGAACTGTGGTGCTGTAAACGCTGGCAGTCACCTTGCTAAACCTCTACAACTCTACCTCCACGCGGCCACTACCCGCTACCAGGTGAATAAATACCTGCAACTGCACGCGAGGTGCAGGGAGTAAAGTGAGTACTCCAACTCAGTGACTAATAAAGGTAAATAATAACTCAGCAACAAGAAATCACGTAAAGCAATGGGTACAATTTTCTGAGAAAACAGTGAAATCTTTTAAAAATACCTTGGCTCAATTGAAATCTCTTTTGAAAACGATCTTTTCAATACTTACAAAAATGATCTCAACACAGTTAGTGCTGATAGGCAAATAAAATTCGCCCCTCGGGCATAAATACTACAGTATAATAGGTAAGAAGGTAAATAAGTATGCAAGATGAGCACATAAAAGTTTGCCCCTCGGGCATCGCTTCAAATAGTACCAGCCCCTCGGGCTCAATATCAATTGCTTAGAACAGTAGCAACCCCTCGGTCTCAGAATCACATCACTCAGAATAGTATCAGCCCCTCGGGCTCAGTATCAAACACACAGTACAACATCAGCCCCTTGGGCTCACACTCAGATCACATAGGTACCCGCGCTCACTGTGGGTGTGCAGACTCCGGAGGGGCTCCTACAGCCCAAGCGCTATATCATCATAATTCCTGAAAGCCTGTACATATCAACATGAGGCCTGAAAGCCTTCTCACAATCCACTCGAGGACTGGAAGCCTCCTCACATATCGCTCGAGGCCTGAAAGCCTCCTCACATATCACTCGAGGCCTGAAAGCCTCCTCACATATCACTCGAGGCCTGAAAGCCTCCTCACATATCACTCGAGGCATGAAAGCCTCCTCACATATCACTCAAGGCCTGAAAGCCTCCTCACATATCACACGAGGCCTGAAAGTCTCCTCATATCACTCCACAAATCCTCACACATGGCCCTCGGCCTCAATCAGTCCAGAAATAATCATAAGCCCCTCGGGCATCAGTAAAAACCACAATGCTCAACTCAAATAATAGTTTAATTATCATTTAAAAATTCAAGGTTGAGTAAAAATATAGCCGAGTTCATGAAATAGTGTAATTCAAAGGGACTGAGCTCAAATAATATTTCAAATAGTGAGGAAAACAGTGATGATATCTCACAAGGAGTTAAAACAGTCGGCAATAATCCCGAGGTATGACAATAAGCCCAAGTCATAGTGAAATACGCGGTAAAATCAACAACCGGGACGGACCAAGTCACAATCCTCAATGGTGCTCTACCCCACGCTCTCTATCCGGCGTGCAAGTCACCTCAATATAGCACTATGGGTGCAAATCCGGGGTGTCAAACCCTCAGGATATCATTTACAATCATTACTCACCTCGAACCGGTGAATTCTCTAGCTCGCGACGCCTTTGCTCCTTAAGATGGCCTCCACGTGCGTTATATCTAACCAAAATCAGAGCGAATACATCACAATATGCTAAGGAAACAATACCCAATCGAAAACAATAGAAAAATATCAGGAAATCTCGAAATTAGCAAAACCCGAGCCCCGGGCCCACTTCTCAAAAACTCAAAAAATTTACATCACTGGATTCCTTATCCTTTCAGGAGTCCATACATATCAAATTTACCAAAATCGGAGTCTATTTGACCCTTCAAATTCCATTTTTAAATCATCAAGTTCCCAAGCCCTAGCTTCACTCTCTTTTGATGAATTCAACCAATTTCCATGTTAAATTTATCATAATTTCATGCATTTAGGCAAAGGAACTTACCGCTAATCATACCTGGTCGATATCCCCCTTCAATTCCGTCCAACTGCTCTCAAGCTCGCTAAAAAATGTTGGAAATAACATAAGCTCCGCGAAACAAAATAAACATTAAAAACCCTTCTGGAACCAAGGGTTTCCACTTCTGTCCCTATCTCCGCTTCCGCGATACCGCTACTGCGGTTCCTTTCCGCTTTTGCGGAATTTCATTTAAAATCCCAGGCCGCTTCTGCGGCATACTTTCCGCTTCTGCGGCATACTTTCCGCTTCTGCGGAACTTTACCTTAAGTCCATAAATCGCTTCTGCGATTGCCTATCCGCTTCTGCGGACTCGCTTGTGCGAAAAAGGTTCCGCTTCTGCGAACTACCCTACTAAGACATAGACCGCTTTTGCAACCCTCCATACGCTTCTGCAGAACTGCTTCTGCTGTCCATTTCCGAAGAAGCGAAAATATCATATACCAGCTAAAACCTGCAATTCCTCAACTCAAATTTCATCCCGTTAGCCATCCGAAATCATCCCGAGGCCCTTGGGACCTCAACCAAAGGCACCGACACATCCTAAAACATCGTTCAAACTTGTTCCAATCATCAAAACACATCAAACAATGCTAAAACCATTAAATTACATCGGATTCAAGCCTAAGCTTCTTAAAAACTTACGAAACATCGCATTCGATCAAAAACCTTACCAAATCACCTCCTAATCATCTAAAATTTTACACACACAATCAAAATCACCTGACGAAGCTACTGCAACTCTTAGAATCCCATTCCGACCCTCGGATCAAAATCTCACCTGTCAACCGGATATCACCAAAATGCTAATTTTGCCAATTCAAGCCTAATTCTACACCGAGCCTCTAGAACCAATTCCGATCACACTCCTAAGTCACAAATCACATCCGAGCCTTCTAACTCATAAGTCAACATCCGGTTGACTTTTCCAACTTAAACCTTCTTGAAAGAGACTAAGTGTCTCATTTTCTACCAAAACCAATCCAAATCAACTCTAACACACCAATTACTGATAATGAAACATGAAGAAGCATAAAACGGGGAAAAAGAGTGGTAACTCATGAGACGAAGGCTCGGGTCGTCAGAAGAGGGTTTCAGGGGCGGCGGATAATTGAAAATGAAATAGGGTTAGGGGGTTTGGTAAATTAAAAAAGAAAGATGGAGTGTGAGCCGTTGATCTGTTAGATCAACAGCTACGATTAAAAAAATAGGTCTGGGTGGGTTTTTAAATTTGGTCATGGGTGTGTAAATTTAGGATTTGGGCTGGTCCAATTGGGATTGAAATTGGGTTAGTTGGGGTGGTCGATTTGGGCTACAATTGAAATGAAATAGGGCTAGATTTTAAGTAGCCACTTTTTTCCTTTTTATTTTATAAGAAATAGTAAAACGATTTCTGGAAATAAATTAAAGGTGCTAAATTAATTAACAATATGTAAATATTAAATTAAAAATAGTGGAATCAAATTTGGTAATGATAAACTCAATTAATTCTTAAAATAGGCTAATATTACAAATATATGCAATTTAGCTTTAAAAACACTAAATAAATTTGTAAAAATTAACTTAGCTATATTTTGGGATAAATATGAGAATAATATAAATTAATCACCAAAATGATAGTTTGAAGAATAATTATTGGTTTTTGTATTGCTAAAATAAGGCAATAATTTGATTTAAAATCTTTTAAAAATTAGGAAAAATACTAAAACATTTGGACGCACTTATATATGCATACATATGCTATTTTCAAAGTATTTTACATATGAAAAATATACATCGAAAAATTAGTTATCAACAGCTGCCCCTCTTTACCCGGGAAGGATGAAAGTGTTGTCGGGTTTACATGATGGCTAATTTTGCCCGAGTGAAATGATTTGAAGAGATTGACCGTGCTCTGGTTCCTAAGCGGCCTACATATCCATAGTCTTACAGGAATCAGACCATATGTTGTTAGGGTCCATCGACGGAATATGCCGATGGAGATCTTTCAAGAACGAACGCGATATTCAGGTTTGGGATGGATGGTTAAAGCCTAATAGGGCTGCGGGAACTGGAGCAGGATTTCTCCCGCTGAGGCGGTCGTTTCTAGCCGGTTTACCTGCAAATAAGAAATACAAGTGTATATTGTGCGAAACAATTACAACATGATGGAGGTTCCTATCGGACCATGAATGCTGTCTCAGGACGGTTAAGATGACGTCCTCAGACCATGACGTCCTGGGCCATGAAGCCTATGATAAAGAAATTGCAGGCCATGAAATGACACTCTGGGCTATGAGAATGATGCCTCTAAGCTATGATGCCTTTGAATAATGATGTGCAAAAGATAAAAGGGGTCTTCAGGCCATAACATGGCGTTCTCGGGCTATGCGAATGGTGCCTCCGAACAATGACGCCTTTGGATAATTTGGCGATCTTTCAGACCATGAAATGCAATAGGTTTCGATCTTTCAGCCCATGAAAGCGAAAATAAAGTGGCGATATTTTAGTCGATGCAATACATAAATAAAGGTGGCGATCTTTCAGCCGATGCAAAACGCAAGTAAAGTAGCGATATTTTAGCCATGCAAAATGTAAGTAAAATGGCGATCTTTCAGTCGATGCAAGATTTAAAAAAATGGCAATCTTTTAGCCGATGCAAGATTTAAACAAAATGGCGATCCTTCAGCCGATGCAAGATTTAAATGAAGTGGCAAATTTTCAGCCGATGCAGATGGAGATAGAGCTTAGTCTCGAAAGGCAGAATGGTAGCCTTGTGCAATGCATGAAATGCAGATGGAGGTAGAGCTTAACCTCGGAAGTCAGAATGGTATCCTTATGCAATACAGGAATGCAGATGGAGGTGGAGCTTAACCTCGGAAGGTAGAATGGTAGCCTTATGCAATGCAAGAATGCATATGGAGACAGGGCTTAGTCTCAGAAGGCAGAATGGTAGCCTTATGCAATGCATATGGATGTAGAGCTTAACCTTGGAAGGCAGAATGGTAGCCTTATGCAATGCAGGAATGCAGATGGAGGTAGAGCTTAACCTCGAAAGGCAAAATGGTAGCCTTATGCAATGTAGGAATACTAATGGAGACAGTGCTTAGTCTCGAAAGGTAGAATGGTAGCCTTATGCAAGAAATAAAAGGAGAATATTAATAAAATTTCTTAGCTGATAGATGGTAGCTGATTGTGATATTGTGACTGCTGGGGATATTGTATGCGGATAGTAATTGTGAATAGGTGTGACAATTCCGAGAGTTGTATTCCCAAACATTATGAGCGTATAATATATGATTTTGTGACTTGGATGCCTGCATCTAAATAAAAATTGTGAATTTTGTAAAGGGGAAAGGTTAGTTCGTGCCCCTGCTAACTTTGCCTGCCATGTTCGACTTTGATCTGATGACACGATATGTATCATAGAGGTAGCATTGTGGAACAGAGCGATTCCGATAATAAACATGCATGAGCTTGTTAAAGATATGGCATAAGTATATATAAGAAATAGTTTTTAGATGAACCGACGACTGTGACGTAGTTCAGGACATTGCAACCTCTCTTGTTCTAGAATTTTGAGGGTCCTCCTCAAAATTCTACCCCAGCTTACTACGTTGTTGCTTCTGTCGGTTGCTTGCGATGATCGACTGAAGTTACTTCGGAATTTGTAGGGTGCTCCTCAAAATTTTGCCCCAGTTTCCAATTACGGGGGGGGGGGGGGGGGGAAAAA
>MU789887.1:149455-211529 GCA_026770625.1 Nicotiana glauca
GGGGGGGGGGGGGGGTAATGAAGATTTTATTGAATTGTGACCAAACCCATAAGGCTGCCTACGTATCCCTTCTTAAACGGGAATCAGGTCACACGTAGTTCAAATTACATCATGTAGGAATAGCATAAAGTTACACATAGTAGTGTTTGACTGCATCTGAATTGATTGGTTTTGGCCAAACTTCTCCATCCATTTCTATAAGTATAAGGGCTCCCCCTGTCAGAACCCAATGAACCATGTATGGACCCTACCAATTGGGAGAGAATTTCCCTTTGGCTTCACCTTGATGCGGGAAAATTTTCTTTAATGCGAGCTGCCCTGGCGTGAACCATCTTGGCTTGACTCTCTTGTTGAAAGCTCTGGACATTCTGTTCTGATAAAGCTGACCGTGGCAAACTGCATTCATTCTCTTTCCATCTATAAGAGCTAGCTGCTCGTAGCGATTTTTCACCCATTCTGTGTCGTCGAGCTCAGCTTCTTCTATGATCCTTAAGGAAGGAATCTCTACTTAGGCGGGAATGATGGCTTCCGTACCATAAACCAACATATAGGGAGTTGCACCAGTTGACGTGCGGACTGTGGTGCTATACCCCAATAAAGAGAATGATAGCTTCTCATGCCACTGCTTATGCTTCTCTACCATTTTCCTCAGTATCTTCTTAATGTTCTTGTTGGCGGTTTCTATAACTCCATTCATTTGGGGTCGATAGGCTGTGGAATTCTTATATCTGATCTTGAAGATCTCACACATAGCTTTCATCAAGTCACTATTAAGGTTGGAACCATTCAGTAATGATTGTCTCTAGGATACCGAATCGACAAACAATACGGTCGCGGACAAAGTCTGCCACGACTTTCTTAGTTACTGCTTTGTAAGATGCTGCTTTGACCCATTTGATGAAATATTCGATTGCCACTAAAATGAACATGTGCTCCTTGGAAACGGAAGGTTCGATCGATCCAATAACATCCATTCCCCAAGCAGCGAATGGCCATGGTGAGCTTGTTGCATTAAGCTCATTTGGAGGCACCTTTATCATGTCTGCATATATCTGGCAATGGTGGTATTTCAGGACGTACTGGTTGCAGTCCGTCTCCATGGTCATCCAAAAGTAACAAACATGGAGTATCTTCTTGGCTAAGATAAAGCCGTTCATATACGGACCACAGGTCTCGGCATGAAATTCCTCTAATAGTTTAGATGCTTCCTTAGCATTGAGACTCCTTAGTAATCCCAAATATGGAGTCCTCCTATACAGGATTCCTCTGTTGTGAAAGAAATTGTTGGACAATCTTCGAAGTGTGCGCTTCTGAGTAGTGTTTGCAAGCTCTGGATATTCTCTTTTTGCCAAATATTCCTTAATGTCGTAAAACTAAGGTTTTCCATCTGCTTCTTCTTCGACATGATCATAATAAGCTGGTTGATTATGGATTTTCACAAGAATAGGATCAATGAATTTCATATCTGGATGTTGTATCATGGACGATAGGGTAGCTAATGCATCGGCAAACTCATTCTGGACTCTGGAAATATGCTGGAACTTTGTCTTCATGAACCTTTTCCTCAACTCCTGTACATGGTGCAGATAAGGGAGTATCTTGGAATTCTTGGTCGCCCATTCTCCTCGTACCTGATGTATGAGTAGGTCTAAGTCCCCAATTATTAGCAACTCTTGGATGTTCATGTAAATAGCCATCTTGAGCCCTAAGATGCAGGCTTTATACTCGGCCATATAGTTGGTGCATGGGAACCTGAGTTTGGTAGACACCGGATAGTGCTAACCGGTTTCTGATACTAGGACTGCTCCTATGCCAACTCCTTTGAAATTTGTTGCTCCGCCGAAAAACATTCTTTACCCGTTATAGGATTCTGCATGTAATGACCCGACCGGTCGTTTTGAGAAATTAAGCTCCGTTCAACGGCATAAGGTCTGGCAAAACTTCGGAATATGAGTATCGACTTGCGTTCATGGTGGAATTCGGCTTTCGGATGGTTTAGAGACAAATTTAGAGAAGAAACCTGGTTTTGGAAGTTAGAACAGTGAAAAGTTGACCGGAATTTGGACTTTTGGGTAAACGACCCCGAAATGGGTCGTGGATGATCTCAACAGCTTCGTATGGTGATTTTCGACTTAGGCGCGCATCCGGATTCAGATTTGGAGGTCCGTAGAGTAAATTGAGGCATTTCGGCGAAAGTTGAAGTTGGAAAACGAAGAAGTTTGACCCATAGTTGACTTTTGAGATATCGGGGTTCAAATGCGATTATGAGAGTTGGAACAACTCCGTTATGTCATTTTGGACTTGTCTACAAAATTTGGCATTATTCCGAGTTGAATTGATAGGTTTCGCCGTGAGATTCGTTATTTGAAGACTTGGAAGTACATAAGCTTGATTTTTGGTTTGATTCGTCCTTTTGATGTTGTGTTATGTGATTTGGGACTTCGAGCGAGTCCGTGTTAGGTTATATGACTTGTGTGTGTGATTGGTGGAGGTCCAAGGGGCCTCGGGTGTGTTTCGGATGCCCAACGGGTAAATTTTGAAGTTAGAAGGAAATTGCAGCAGGCCTTCTGGTGTTTTCGCTTCTACGACTTGGGAACCGCAGAAGCGGCACCGCAGAAGTGGCTTGGTAGTCGTAGAAGTGGAAAGTGGATGTTGGCTTGGGAAGCGCCGAAGCGGTATAAGTTCAGCAGAAGTGAACTCGCTTCTGCGATGGGTGGACCGCAGAAGCGGTTAGTCGGCTAATTAAGAGAACCGCATAAGCGGTTGGTTTTTCCACAAAAGCGGGACCGCAAAAGCGGAAATCACTGGTATGAAATAGAAGAATCCGAGGGTTTATTTCAAAAGTTAGAGAAATCAAAGTTTAGCTCGGAAGAAGGCGATTTTTAGTGGGATTTAAAGAGAAGATCACTGGGTAATGTTTCCTTAACCTCATTTAGTTATTTTCTATCAATATCTAGTTAAATCCACCATTAGAATTCGAATTCAAGGTCAAAATTGGATAAAACTTCTTAGACTTAATTATTGTGTTTTGAGTGGGCATTTGACCTCCGATTTGGGATATTTTTATATGGTTAGACTCGTGAGAGTACGAGGGTTCTGAAAATGTGAAAATTATCCGATTTCGAGATGTTGGCCTGAGAGGCATTTTGGTCATTTTACCTAATTTCGCGCTTTAGCTTTGAATTAAATGATAGAATCAGTTGCTTGAGATGTTAATTATAATGTGTGATTTAATTGAATAGATTTGGGCCATTTGGAGTCGAGAAATCATGGCAAGAACGTGGTTGCTAGTTGATTTTAGCCGGTTTGAGGTAAGTATCTTGCCTAACCTTGTGTGGGGGACTTCTCCTTAGGAATTGAGTCTTCCTTGCTAATTGTATTCCTTGTACGCGAGGTGACGAGTGCGTGATTGGATTTATTTGTGGAAAATTGCCCCTTTTAGGCTCTTAGTTCGTTATAATCACTGAACATGAAATTGTTCTTGATACGATTGAGTTCCATGTTGTTAGTTTCACCTCTACATGATTTACTTGGAATTTATTGCCCTTTTGGTAATAGTTGTTTCCTAATTGTTTTTACTCGTTTAACTGTGGACATTTACCCCTCTATAGCCATACTATCATTTTTTACTGCTGTCTTTATTTGGAAAGCATCATTTCTTTCTCTCATGTAAGTAATTGGCCTTAATTGGAAAGATGTTAGATAACCACGTTTAGTTGATATTGTCTTTAATTGTAATTATTTGATTCATGATAACATCCTTGTTGTTGAACTGAGTATTATGAAATCATTGTTTCGTATTATTTCTTCCTTGTTGAGCTGTTCTTATTGCGCTTAGTATTTCCCTGTTACGGTTATTCCTTGTGAGTTAGTAGTACCATCTTTTGGTGAATGGAATTTCTGGAGTTGATTCTCTTGCTTTGTCCTATATGTATTGTCATTGTTGTGTTGTACTTGAGACTGTGATGCACGAGGTTTCTGCCGTGCGGTTGTTGCTACTATGATGCACGAGGTTTCTGCCGTGCGGTTGTTGATATTATGATGCATGAGGTCTTTGCGGTGCAGTCGTTGCTACTGTGATGCACGAGGTTTCTGCCGTGCGATTATTGCTACTGTGATGCACGAGGTTTCTACTGTGCGGTTGTTGTTGAAGGGTTGCACAAGGTCTTTGTCGTGCCGTTGTTGTTATTGATATTTTGCACATGCGGCGTAATAAGGCGGGATATGTTATATGCTTGTATGTGGTTTGCGTATGTGGCGGAATAAGGTGGGACATTGTTTTGAACGTGTGGCGAAATAAGGCGGTGCCTATCATATTATTTATTACACACGTGGCAAAATAAGGGGTGCAACATTGGGAATTGATTGTATAGAGTTGTGATGGCCTGTTGAGGCATTTCTATTTGTTTTCTATTGTGATTGGGGGTTGTTTACCTGTATGAACGTTACCTCTTGGGGGATGTGAGGGAACATCGTACGTGCGGTCCATCCTCCTTTTCATGTTTGATAGTTGGTAGAATTTTGTTAGAAACATTTGCACAAACATACATGTAGCTGAACGCTCCTATTAGAAGTGAATTCCTCCTGATTTTTTTCTAAGGGTGGAGGTACGCCCGCGTTTATCCATTATATTTGTGAGAGTGGCCCTAGTTAGTCAGTTAGTTGTCAGTATGACCATGGGATTGATGGGGCACAGGATGCCAATCGTTAGATTTCAGATGCTGGGTTTTCGTGAGTTGTGGTTTGTCTGAGACTTGGTGAAATTGTGGAAAGAGTTGGATAAGACCTTTTGTGAACATCATTGTAGGATATGATTTATTGACTTGTTTTTTTCCCCTTGCTGTGTTGTGACTTTAGGAATTGGATTGTGATTCTGCCGTCGTTTTGTATAATCGTTTATTATATTCTTGTTGTTAAATTGTTGTATTTATCCCTTATTGTGAATTGTAGCATTTTTGGTCGTTCATGTATTCTTTACATATTCATATGTCGTTATTATTATTCCTATGATTATATTGTTTATCGACCGGTAGGTGCCTTGACTGTTCCTCGTCACTACTCCACCGAGGTTAGTCTTGATACTTACTGGGCACCGCCGTGGTGTGCTCATACTAGTCTTCTGCACATTTTTGTTGTGCAGATACAGTTACTCCCGTTCAGTTCTGTCAGCCTTGGAAGGAGACGTATTGGTAGAGACTTCAAGGTATATCTGCTACGTCCGCAGACCGAGGAGTCCCTTTCCAGCTTTTCTGTAATAAGTATAGTTCTTCCAGTATTTTCTCCTTGTATAGATATTCTTGAGTCAGAGCCTCTTATGTATCCCTTAGCTTGTGGTTTGTGAGTTTTCGGTTTTTAGGGAGTTTGTTAGCTTTGAGAATTGTTGTGGTATGTTCCGAGAGGCACCTTAAACCCTGTTTATTTTACCAGTTAAGTTTTGTATATTTTTCTTCCGCAAATTTTGGTTTGTCTTCCGCATTGTTAGGCTTACCTAGTTATAGGGACTAGATGCCATCACGACATGTTCATGGAGGGTGAACTGGGGTTGTGACAAGTTGGTATCAGAGCCCTAGGTTCATAGGAGTCACAGATCCCAAGCCAGTTTATTAGAGTCTCGTGGATCGGTACGGAGACTTCTGTACTTATCTGCGAGAGGCTATGTAACCATTAGGAAAAATTCAACTCTACTTGATTTCCATCTCGTGCGAGATTTTTGACATCCACAATCCTATACCTCTGTCTTCTACTCTCTCACAGATGGTGAGGACAAGTAGTACTCGAGGTGATCAGGCACCCGCGGCCCCTGTTACAATTGTCGGAGGTCGGGGCCGGGGCCGGGGTAAACTTCGAGGACGAGCACGTGGTGCAGCGAGAGCGCCTGCGCGAGCTACCGCCGAGGCACCACCAGCAGATCCAGCCGGAGTCCAGGCACCTGACACGCCCACTGCAACTACTACCCCAACCATTCAGGAGACTTTGGCACAGTTCATGAGTATATACACCACTTTGGCTCAGGCAGGATTGCTTCCCCTTACTGCAGCCACATCCCAGGCCGGGGGAGGAGCACAGACTCTCGCCGCCCGCACTCCTGAGCAGCGAGCGCATGTTGAGTAGGTCCTAGAGATTATTCCTGTGCCGCCTGCGGCATCACTTCAGCCCGAGGGCATGGCAGCGGCTTCCGAGCAGGAGCAGATGAGACTAGAGAGGTTCAAGAAGTATGATCCTCCGGTGTTCAGTGGATTAGCATCTGGCGATGCCTTGGGGTTCCTTGATGAGTGTTACCGTATTCTCCATACTATGGGTATCTCTGGATCGAGCGGGGTTTCCTTCACTACTTTTCAGCTTCGAGGAGTCGCCTATGATTGGTGGCGCACCTATGAGTTGGACAGTCCAGACGAGGCAGCTTCACTCACTTGGACTCAGTTTTCAGAGATGTTTCTGAGAGAGTTTGTTCCTCAGAGCCTCGGGGATGCATGGAGCATGGAGTTTGAGCATTTGCGCCAGGGTGCTATGACCGTCTCGGAGTATGCTGTCCGTTACACCAGTTTGGCTAGACATGCCTCAGCCTTAGTTTCTACTATTCACGAGAAGGTTCGCCGGTTCATTGAGGGGCTTATTCCTAGCATCAGTTCTAGCATGGCCCGTGAGTTGGAGATGGATATTCCATATCAGCAGGTGGTGAACATTGCTAGGAGGATAGAGGGTATGCATGCGAGAGAGAGAGAGGGCGGGCGGGGTCATGAGAGAGAGAGCAGACGAGATCAGGAGAGAGTGTTTGAGGAGGTGAGGTGTCCTCGTAGACCGAGGAGACATATAGGTCCTTATTTTGGAGGCAGGGTGCGTCATGGTAGAGGTTTTGCAGGTCAGCCAGTTCAGTTCGCGCTTCAGACTTAGCATGGTGACTCAGGTGTTCATGGGTCTCAGAGCACCCTCACCGCACAGTTCCCACCACCTCGTCAGCAGAGAGGGTGTTTTAAGTGTGGAGATACTAGCCACATGGTGAGAGATTGTCCCAGACTTCGGACCGGTGTGTCCCAGTGAGGTATTTAGGCAAGTAGAGGGCACCCAAGAGGGGGAGGCCTGGCTCGTTGATGTGTTACATATGGTGGGCTTGAGGCCGGTGCGCCAGTTGAATGACATTCAGGTGCGGATTCGGTTTATTATTGAGGGGCACTATCTGTAGTCCATCACAACTCTGCTCATCGGGGTGAGTTCCCTTATTTGTTGTCCCATTTATGAGTGTGTTTCATGATTTGTACTTTGTTGACGTGATTATTCTGTTGGGAGGTTCTATTAGTGATAACCGTGTCTAGCGTCTGTTTCTAGCTGTTGTCGAGGATTATGAGGCAGTAGTAAATTTATGTTGTCTGTTTCGATAGGTTTGATGTGATCACTGAGTATTCTTGGCTACGAGCTGTGTTTTCTATGCTCCACCGGTGTGGGAGCTAGCTTGTGTTGTAAATTGTAGACGGTATTGATCTAGTGAGAGTCTCTAGATGGGTTGATGTGTACCCCACTTGTGATTCAGTGTTGATGGCGGGACCTCGTGATTTCAGGTGATTGATATGCTGAGACCTGGTTGTGTATTGCAGTGAGAGGTTATATCAGTATAAGATCATTGTGAGTCTTTATATGCTTTCATTCCTTCTTGTTAGATGTTTTGTTGATTTGTGTTCTAGACGGACCTGTGCTAGTTGATTTGTTTGTTAGTTCCCTTATGTTTTTCCTTCTCGTATTCAGTCATTTCAATTTTGTGCTTCTAGAGTTTTAGCTTGTGGGGTGTATACCCGTTGGTGCTGGCTGAGACTTAGTTATTCGGGTGTTTTGTTATGCGAATTTCGTGGTTATTGTATCATTTCCAGTGTTGTGGAAGTTTGAAAAGAGTTCCTGTTGGATATGAGGCTTATGGCCGGTACAGATTTGATCTCAGGCAAGTATTGCCATCAGAAATATTATTGTGGGCCTATGTGTAAGGTGTCATGTTGTGTGGTTGTACCCTGTATATGTTGGCTCGTATTGGAATAGCTGGTTGTGACTGATATCGGACATGAATTTAGTGTCGGGCCTTTGGAAACGGATGGAAGGTGAGAATTCTGGCTTGATGGCCTACTGGTATTGCTAGGAAGGTTAAATTTCAGTTGAGATGGTGTTATCAGGCTTAAGTGGATTATGGTGACGTGGGATCACCTGCGGGTGTATGTTGGAAGTGCGCACTCAGTGACTTGAGGACTTCGAGGCAAATCTTAGCACGTTCGAGGATGAACGTTGGTTTTAAGATGGGGAGGATGTAACGACCCGACCCGTTGTTTTGAGAAATTAAGCTCCGTTCCGCGGCATAAGGTCATGAACAACTTCAGAATATAAGTATCGACTTGCGTTCATGGTGGAATTCGGCTTTCGAATGATTTAGAGTCAAAATTTAGAGAAGAAACCTGATTTTGGAAGTTAGAACGATGAAAAGTTGATCGGAATTTGAACTTTCGGGTAAACAACCCCGGAATGGGTCGTGGATGATCTCAACAGCTTCGTATGGTGATTTTGGACTTAGGCACGTGTCCGGATTCAAATTTGGAGGTCTGTAGAGTAAATTGAGGAATTTCGGCAAAAGTTGAAGTTGGAAATGAAGAAGTTTGACCCACAATTGACTTTTGAGATATCGGGGTCGGAATGCGATTCCGAGAGTTGGAACAGCTCCGTTATGTCATTTTGGACTTGTCTGCAAATTTTGGCGTCATTCCGAGTTGAATTGATAGGTTTCGACCTGAGATTCGTTATTTGAAGACTTGGAAGTACATAAGCTTGATTTTTGGTTTGATTCGTCATTTCGATGTTGTGTTATGTGATTTGGGACTTCGAGCGAGTTCGTGTTAGGTTATATGACTTGTGTGTGTGATTGGTGGAGGTCCCGGGGGCCTCGGGTGTGTTTCGGATGCTGAACGGGTAAATTTTGAAGTTAGAAGGAAATTGCAGCAGGCCTTCTGGTGTTTTCGCTTATGCGGCTTGGGAACCGCAGAAGCGGTGCCGCAGAAGCGGAAAGTGGACGTTGGATCGGGAACCGCCGAAGCGGTGTAAGTTCCGCAGAAGCGAACTCGTTTCTGTGATGGGTGGACCGCAGAAGCGGTTGGTCGGCTAATTAAGAGAACCGCATAAGTGGTTGGTTTTTCCGCAAAAGCGGGACCGCAAACGCGGAAATCACTGGTATGAAATAGAAGAATCCGAGGGTTTAATTCAAAAGTTAGAGAAATCAAAGTTTAGCTCGGAAGAAGGCGATTTTTAGTGGGATTTGAAGAGAAGATCACAGGGTAATTTTTCCTTAACCTCATTTAGTTTTTTTCTATCAATATCTAGTTAAATCCACCATTAGAATTCGAATTCAAGGTCAAAATTGGGGAAAATTGGATGAAACTTCTTAGACTTAATTATTGTGTTTTGAGTGGGCATTTGACCTCTGATTTGGGAGATTTTATATGGTTAGACTTGTGAGAGTACGAGGGTTCTGAAAATGTGAAAATTATCTGATTCCGAGATGTTGGCCTGGGGGCATTTTGGTCATTTTACCTAATTTCGTGCTTTAGCTTTAAATTAAATGATAGAATCGGTTGCTTGAGATGTTAATTACAATGTGTGATTTAATTGAATAGATTTGGGCCATTTGGAGTTGAGAAATCGTGGCAAGAACGTGGTTGCTAGTTGATTTTAGCCGGTTTGAGGTAAGTATCTTGCCTAACCTTGTGTGGGGGACTTCCCCTTAGGAATTGAGTCTTCCTTGCTAATTTATTCCTTGTACGAAAGGTGACGAGTGCGTGCTTGGATTTATTTGTGAAAAATTTACCCCTTTTAGGCTCTTAGTTCATTATAATCCCCGAACATGAAGTTGTTCTTGACACGATTGAGTTCCATGTTGTTAGTTTCACCTCTACATGATTTACTTGGAATTTATTGCCCTTTTGGTTATAGTTGTTTCCTAATTGGTTTTACTCATTTAACTATGGACATTTACCCCTCTATAGCCATACTATCATTTTTAACTACTGTCTTTATTTGGAAAGCATCATTTCTATCTCTCATGTAAATAATTGGCCTTAATTGGAAAGAAGTTAGATAACCACGTTTAGTTGATATTGTCTTTAATTATAATTATTTGATTTACGTTAACTTCCTTGTTATTGAACTGAGTATTATGAAATCACTGTTTCGTATTATTTCTTCCTTGTTGAGCTGTTCTTATTGTGCTTAATATTTCCCTGTTACGATTATTCCTTGTGAGTTAGTTGTACCGTCTTTTGGTGAATGGAATTTCTGGATTTGATTCTCTTGCTTTGTCCTTTATGTATTGTCATTGTTGTGTTATACTTGAGACTGTGATGCACGAGGTTTATGCCGTGCGGCTGTTGCTACTGTGATGCACAAGGTTTTTGCCGTGCGGCTATTGATATTGTGATGCACGAGGTCTTTGCCGTACGGTTGTTTCTACTTTGATGCATGAGGTTTTTGCCGTGCGGTTGTTGCTACTGTGATGCACGAGGTGTCTTCCGTGCGGTTGTTGTTGAAGGGTTGCACGAGGTCTTTGCGGTGCCATTGTTGTTATTGATATTTTGTACATGCGGCGTAATGAGGCGGGATATGTTATATGCTTATATGTGGTTTGCGCATGTGGCAGAATAAGGTGGGACATTGTTATGCAAGTGTGGCGAAATAAGCAGGTGTCTATCATATTATTTATTGCACACGTGGCGAAATAAGGGGGGCTACGTCGGGAATTGATTGTATAGAGTTGTGACGGCCTGCTGAGGCATTTCTATTTGTTTTCTATTGTGATTGTGGGTTTTTTACCTGTATGAACGTTACCGCTTGGGGGTTGTGAGGGAACATCGTACGTGCGGTCCGTCCTCTTTTTCATGTTTGATAGTTGGTAGAATTTTGTTAGAAACATTTGCACAAGCATACACGTAGCTGAACATTCCTATTAGAGGTGAATTCCTCCTGATTTTTTCTAAGGGTAGAGGTACGCCCGCGTTTATCCATTATATTTGTGAGAGTGGCCCTAGTTAGTCAGTTAGTTGTCGGTATGACCATGGGATTGATGGGGCACAGGATGCCAATCGTTAGATTTTAGATGCTGGGTTTTCATGAGTTGTGGTTTGTCCGAGACTTGGTGAAATTGTGGAAAGAGCTGGATAAGACCTTTTGTGAACATCATTGTAGGATATGATTTATTGACTTGTTTTTCCCCTTGCTGTGCTGTGACTTTAGGATTTGGATTGTGATTCTGCCGTCATTTTGTATCATCGTTTATTATAATCTTGTTGTAAAATTATTGTATTTATCCCTTATTGTGAATTGTAGCATTTTTGGTCGTTCATGCATTCTTTACATATTCATATGTCATTACCATTATTCCTATGATTATACTGTTTATCGACCGGTAGGTGCCTTGACTGTTCCTCGTCACTACTCCACCGAGGTTAGTCTTGATACTTACTGGGCACCGCCGTGGTGTGCTCATACTAGTCTTCTACACATTTTCGTTATGCAGATACAGGTACTCCCGTTCAGTTCTGTCATCCTTGGAAGGAGGAATATCGGTAGAGACTTCAAGCTGTATCTGCTACGTCCGCAGACCGAGGAGTCCCTTTCCAGCTTTTCAATAATAAGTATAGTTCTCCCAGTATTTTCTCCTTGTATAGATATTCTTTAGTCAGAGCCTCTTATGTATCCCTTAGCTTGTGATTTGTGAGTTTTTGGGTCTTGGGGAGTTTGTTAGCTTTGAGAATTGTTGTGGTATGTGCCGAGCGGCACCTTAAACCTTGTTTATTTTACCAGTTCAGTTTTATTTATTTTTCTTCCGCAAATTTTGGTTTGTCTTACGCATTGTTAGGCTTACCTAATTATAGGGACTAGGTGCCATCACGACATGTTCATGGAGGGTGAACTGGGGTCGTGACACTGCAATATCTTCTCCTATGAATGGTACCTCTTCGTCAGGAAAATACATTTTTAGGGGCTCCTATTCTCCTTCCACGGGGTTTTCGGCCAGGTGATCCGCTAATGCCTATCCCTTGATTATTTTTTGAGTTATGTAGACAATGTCGAATTCACTCAAGAGGATCTGCCATTTGGCGAGCTTGCCGGTGGGAATGGGCTTCTGAAAGATGTATTTCAAAGGATCCATCCTTGATATGAGATATTTAGCATAGACACAAAAGTAGTGCCTCAGCTTCTGGGCTACCCAAGTTAAAGCACAATAGGTGCGTTCTAACAAATAATACCGGGCCTCGTATGGAGTGAAGTTTTTGCTGAGTTAGTAAATGGCCTGTTCTTTCTTTCCTGTCTCATCATGCTACCCCAGGACGTACCCGAAGGCACCATCTAACACTACAATGTGGAGTAGTAAAGGTCTACCCGGCTCGGGCGGGACCAAAATTGGTGGTGTTGACAAGTATTCCTTGAATCTGTCGAAAGCTTTCTGGCAGTCATTAGTCCATTCGGTGGTCGAATCCTTCTTCAACATCTTGAAGATCGGCTCACAGATAACTGTAGATTGTGCTATGAACCGGCTGATGTAGTTAAGTCTTCCCAAAAAGCTCATCACGTCTTTCTTGTTCCTTGGTGGTGGAAATTCTTGAATGTCTTTAATCTTCAATGGATCTAGTTCTATTCCCTGATGACTCACAATGAATCCCAGCAAATTTCCCAACTGGAACCCTGAATGCACATTTTGCGAGATTCAGTCCCGGGTTGTACCTTCGCAATCTGTTGAAAAACTTCCTCAGATCTTCTATGTGATCAGTGGCTTTCTTGGATTTGATGATGACATCATCCATATATACTTCGATCTACTTGTGTATCATGTCATGAAAAATGGTAGTCATGGCCCTCATGTAGGTGGCCCCTGCAGTCTTTGACCCGAATGGCATTATCTTGTAGCAATACATTCCTGATGGCATAATGAAAGTCGTTTTCTCAGTATCTTCTTCATCCATCCAGATCTGATGGTACCCCACGAATTATCTACAAATGATTGCAACTCGTGCTTGGCGCTATTGTCAATCAAGATGTGTATGTTTAGCAAGGGGAAGTCGTCTTTCGGACTGGCCTGATTGAGATCCCGGTAGTCGACACAAACTCTAACCTTCCCATCCTTCTTCGGTACTAGCACAATGTTGGCTAACCATGTTGGATATTCCACTACCCTGAAAACCTTAGCTTTGACATGCTTAGTGACTTCTTCCTTGATTTTCAAACTCATATCTGGATTGAACTTTCTAAGCTTCTATTTTACTGGCGGACAGGCTGGATCGGTTGGCAATTTGTGAGCCACAGTAGATGTACTCAGCCCAGTCATGTCTTCGTACGACTAGGCGAATATGTCCTCATATTCTCTTAGAAACTCTGTGTATTCTTCCTTTTTTGATTGTGACAAATGAACACTGATTCGTGTTTCTTTGATGTTTTCTGCATCTCCCAAGTTAACAATCTCAGTCTCGTCCAGGTTGGACTTAGGTCTGTTCTCAAAATTATCAACTTCTTTAACAATCTCTTCTGGTATATAATCTTACTCTGAATTTATGTTCGCTTGTTGTGTTGTCTCGTTGCATGTCACATTCATTGGTTCATCAAGATAAGTAATAGTAATGCCCGAGGCTAACCGGGCTCTGGTGGTTCTAACGGTCCAGTTATTGAGGCATGCTCCTCTACATACAGCCTGTACGGAAGGGCCTTCATCCCCCTCCTCCTCAAGAATGACAAAACAATCCATATTATCGTCTTCCAGGAACAAATACCTCACTGCTACCAGTGCTTCTTCTTCTTCTGACCTGTAAATGACCTCGGCCTGCTGGAAAGTCTGCTCCAAATGCGGTATTGGTTGCTCCAAAGGATAGTAAGGACCACGCCATGGTGGCGACCAGTAGTTGAATTCTTCCCATGTACACTCATATCCCAACCCGAAGGTGGTGCCATGTTTCTTGAGCTTGATGGGCTAAGCGATTCCTTAGAGGTTCTTGCGAAGTCCCTTGCCAGGTTCATACCCACTCCAGTTCAATATGCTTTCAATTGTATTATCCCACCATTTATCCTTGTCGACGGCGTTGACTCGCTTGATGTGGTGGTAAGTTTCCCCACCTATCCTTCTCCTTCCGCCAATTGCTGGAATGGTCTGGCGACTATATATGGGGTTTTTACCATTGCCATGATTGATCACTTCTTGGTGGTTCCACTCAAACTTCACTGGCTGGTGTAATGTTGATGCTACGGCCCCCACGGCATGAATCCATGGTCTTCCCAATAATAGATTGTAAGATGCCGACATGTCTATCACTTGAAAATCAACATCAAACCAAGTAGGCCCCATTTGCAAACACAAGCTAATTTCCCCAATAGTAGACCTTTGGGATCCGTCGAAGGCTTTGACGTTGATGGCCATGTCCTTGATTTTATGCAGTACTTTTTTCCAATGTCCTGAGTGTTACCAATGGACAAATGTTGAGACTGGACCCCCCATCGACCAGGATCCTGGTGATAAAATAATCTTCGCATTGCACAGTGATGTACAATGCCTTGTTGTGACTCAATCCCTCTGGTGGCAACTCATCTTCATGAAAAGTGATTTTGTGATTTTCCAACACTTGACCTACCATATTAGCCATCACTCCACCGGTGATGTTATTGGGTACATATGCCTCACTTTGCACTCTTAACAAGGCATTCTTGTGTGCATCAGAACTTTGTAGCAAAGCAAGGATAGAAATCTGTGTCGGTGTTTTGTTTAGCTGATCAATGACTGAGCATTCTTTGGCTTGTATCTTTCTCCAGAGATCGTCGGGCTCAGTTCCAGTGATGGTTGGCCAACTAGAGGCATGCTTGCTTGACTCAACCAAATGCTTCGGGGTATAAACCCTGCTGGTTCTTGTCATTCCCTGTGCTGCAACGGTTTTACCTAACCTGACCTTCCCCTTTCTTCTGGCTTTGGTTATTTAGTTCCATGGTATAGCCTTTGTATGGAACGGTGTTATGACTGACATTTCCACTGGAATTGGTGTGGCTATCTTTACTCCGAACGGAGCAGGCTTCTCAGATGGTAACACTACAACTTCAAAGGGTGTAGGTGTATTTGCTGGTGACATAAACTCAACCTCAATCAGTGCTAGCGTCTTTGCAGAGGTTGGTGCTTCAAACTCGAGTGGTATGGACATGTTTACCTCAGCGTCCCTAGAAGGCTGAATTTAGACCACAATCGAATTGAGGGTGACTACTGGCTTCTTTGGATTGTCGTCTTCTATGATTAAATCGATTGATCCCTTGGGGTCCCAATCATCCTCTATCTCGATCATGTGAATACTTCCACCTTTTTGGTGTGGCAGAGGGTTATTATGGACATTCAGAGCAAGCTCCTTTGCTACAATGATCTTATTATCAATCAAAGTCTGGATCTTATCCTTCGGAGAACGGCATTTGTCAATGGTATATCCTTTTATGCCAGAATGGTATGCACAAGATTTATTTGGATTGACCCATTGAGAAGGGTTTTTAGGTGTTATAGCAGGTATTGGGGTGACATAACCAGTAGCCTTGAGCCTTTCGTACAATTGGTCAATTGGTTCAGCAATAGAGGTGTATTGTTTGGAAAGTCTACGGTCAAAATTTGGTTGTGGTCTTAGGAAGTTCTGATGTGGGGGAGGTGATTGATAGTGGGATGGTTGGGTGTTGTAGGCTTGGTAAACATGTGCCGGTTGGGAGTATTTGGGTGAAGTGGGCTGATATGCGGGAGGTGGAGCTGATTGATAAGTGGTTGGTGGAGTTTGGTAAGTAGGTGAAGGTGCTTGGTAATTTGGGGTAGGCTGATAGATGATTGGAGGTATCAGGTATGTTTGATACTTGATGGTGGATTTGGTTCTCTATGCAACCATTACAGCACCTACGTCCCTTTTCTTGGACATACCACCAGATTGTAAAGCCATATTGGTAGCCTGCAAGGCTTCAAAGTTCGTAACCATAGATGCCTTCCTCGATCCTTTCTCCTAGCTTGATGATATCAGAAGATTTTTGATTCTCGATCAACATCAGCCTCTCATAATACTGTGGGTTTTGGGCTTGAACGAAGAATTTGTTCATCTACTCTTCTTCCAAAGCAGGCTTGACCTTAGCAGCTTTTGATCTCCATCGAGTGGCATATTTACGGAATGTCTTTGTGGGTTTCTTCTTCAAGTTTTGGATGTATAACACATCTACCACATTCTCCGTATTGAACCTAAATCTATCCATAAAAGACGCCATGCTTACCCAGCTTGACCACTTCTTCGGATCCCGGCTAATGTACCAAAATAAGGCATCTCCCTTCAAGCTCCTCATGAAACGCTTTATGCGGATTTTCTCATCTCTTCCCACTCCAACAAGCTTGTCACAGTATGTTCTCAAGTGAACCCTGGGATCCCCAGTTCCATAAAACATTTCAGACTTAGGAGGTTTGTACCCCTCGAGTATTTCAACATCGGGCTGTACGCATAGATCTTCATAGTTTAGCCCCTCAATTCCCTTACTGCCTTTAATGCCTTGAATTATGCTAGTCAACTTTTTAAGCTCTTCGGCCAAATTTATGATGATCAAGTCCTTATCGTTGGACTCGGGTGCGCTTGAGATGGGCTAGGTGGAGTGCGGCACAGTCTCCACGTAGATGGGGTTATTGTGTTGGGTGCAGCAGTGGTCATTTGTGGAGTTCAAAGGATCCGGGATGAACAGTAAGGTAATGTTGGAAGTATGGAAAGCATTGCAGTGGTGATGAAGAGTAGGATGGTTTTGTTGCTTTGGAGATACAGGATTCTCAGTGTTTAGGAAAGTAACCTCAGGAGTGGTGAGGGAAAATGGCAGACTTTCCAAATTCCGGACTTGATCAAGTTCTTCCTGAAACTTCAACAACTTTTGTTCCAGTTGGGATGCATTTTCCTTGGGGACCAGAGCACCCTAAGTGACCTCTACCCGTTCAGATAAGTTGTTTGAATCTTCCATTTTCCCTTTGTTTTTGTGTCTGATAGGACTGGGAGGAGGAGTAGGTGGAGGGCCCCTGGATCTCGTAAAATATGATGATGTTTCCAGAGTTCACGAACTAATCTTTGGGGAGGGAAATAAACAAAAAGTAAAAACAAAAAGGTAATAAATTAGCAAGGATTATAAAAAGGTTGCAATATTTAAACGCATAGTGCAGGAAATATAAAGCGCGTCCTAATTTTTGGGAACCTCATTGTGCTCGAGGTAGGCCTAGCGACAAGTAAATTTGGAGAACTAAGAAGGCTAAATGCCTCATTTTAGTGATAAAAAGGTAGACGAATCCCAAAACGACTCTAAATAACAAGAAAAATAAAAATCACTAATGGCCATTGGCCTACTTACATCTTATAAAGCGAAAATGGAAATTCCTATCTATTTGGTCCCGGAAGGACCTTCCCTAGACTCAGCATTGTTGGCTCCCACGAACAGCTCTCCCAGCTCGCGCAGTCCTAGTAGCAAGTAAGCTCTGGCCAGATGTCCACCTTCATTTCTTTCAGCAATTCGGCAGTCTTCGATCCTCTTCAGAAACTTTTTTTCCAGTTCCACTATACCCCGCTCCAAACAGACCAGTCATTTGTTAGCGCTGACAGCCATATCCTTCCATTCTTCAATTATGTTTTGATTGGCTTCTTGTATTTCACGATGCTCATTTTCGCATTCTCGAATCCTCTTGTGCAGTTTGTTTTACTTTACCTATGCCTCAGCCTTTTCATTGATGATCCTATGACCTCGAAAAAACCCGGGTTGAACCAGACCATTATGATTGTCTTCCAGCCAGCCTGAATAGTGTGGGGTACAACCAGCATGGTATCTGTCTGGTTCGATGGTATCCTTTCTCAAGACAATTTTGCAATGCCACATATGTTGAGCCTGGCACCTATGCGGACTATCGGCATTCTAGAAGTCATCTCTGAAGTGACTCATCTTGTCGACCCTTGGTATAACTTGCTTCCTACCAGCATGTCTCAAAACTCAGAGAGGAACATAAGGGTAGGTCCCCCTCATACCGATCAGTGTCAGAAATGGCGCATCCCTGGATCGAACGATGAATTCTTCAGCAGGGAACCACTCGAACATCCATTGTACCCGTTCTTCAGTCAAATTATCAAAGAGTTTGACCCATTCTCTAGCATTCTCCGGTTGGGTGAACATGTTGGGCATGTAATTCATTCGCGATATGATTGTCCCAGTCCCTTTGATGGATTTCCTATCGGTACTCATCATTTTGGAGATGTTCCATGAGCCAAAGTTAAAGTAGCAGATTACAACCCTCGAAATGTTTGGCCCCCTGTTGACACCTTTCTAGGGCTCGGTATATTTTTGCAATGATCATCGGCACAAGAGTGAATTGTTTTACTTCAATTCCTTCCATTAGAGTTTTGGTGACCATAACTAGACTAGTATGGATTCTTGCTTTCTTCATTGGAAACACTATCATCCCCAAAAAACAGAACATGAAAACAAAAACCCTTCGGTGAATATGCCCCAATGATGTAAGGGTTAACTTGTCAGGATAAGTACGGTAAGATTTGTTGTAACCGTACCTTTCGTACAAGTAGTCAAAGGGAATGTACGACTCCTTCAAACATGTCAAGTATAGATTCTTCTTTCGACGCATCATTTTGAGAAAACCTTTACCTTTGCTATTTTCCAGCATTAACAAACCTGGAATTTCCCATGGTATTCCAGCCAGTCCTCCTATTTCCTCAAGCAGGGGTGTCATCTCAATGTCTCCAAAGCGGAACACAGACCTATCACAATCCTAAAATAGAGTGGCAGCTTCTATGATTTTGTTGTTGGGTTGAATTTCCAGGAGAGAAGGTAGATTTCCTAGATATTTCCTGACAAGAGCTTGATCACTGGAATGAAGATCCTCCCACCAGCTTAGCAATTTTGGGTAGATGTTGGTGACCATGCCGAATATAGGGACTTTGTGCCTCATATTTCTACCAGACAAAAGGTTAGGCCCTTACCCCCTCCAGACTCGACTATTTAATATCAGCAATTAGCATAAAGCATTTTAGTTCTCCAAATAAATGCACAGAACGTGATAAGGTCCATTTTGGGTTTCAAGAAAACACAGTGGACTTTGGACAAGGCTATCTTAAAGAGTCATTATGCGGACAACATAACTAACTCAGCTAGGTTTGACCATGATGCATGCGTAATTTAAAGAGAAAGGGTTTCTATGGGGTTTTAGACTGGTATCCTTGAGCAGACAACTCAAGAGGGAAAGGCGCGGAACTGTCGACGACACCGCTGATTGACTAGTTTTACCACAAATATGCCTTTGCTGGATTTAGGGGATGTTAATATTAGAAGGGCGTAACCACTCATTATAAGCATTGCTATGGTATTTTGTTTGGCACGAGTGGAATATAATGTGGAAAACATACTTATGCAATAATTAAAACAAGTTGTCACGTATTTGCATGTTACAAAGGCAATAATTACAACAATTCTTCATAACTTAAAATAGTAGTAAAGGAAAGCAGTAAAAGAAATAAAGGAAAGAAACAAAGAAATGAGTCAGTTTTTGCAGTATGAGAAGGAATTAAATACTTAAACGGATTAAACAAATGAAGGCACATAAGAAATGTAAAGTCACAGTAATAGCTTGAAATGGTAAAAGCCTAAAAGAAATCCCCAGTGGAGTCGCCATATTGTCGCGCCCCCTTTTTCTCGCAAAATCGGGTTTATGACATTTGGGAGAACAAATCGTTCCCTTTTGGGAATTGGGTTTAAGAGAACTGAAGAGTCGCCACCTAATGATTTAAGTGCATTAGGACACTAATAAGGGTTTTGTTTGGATAACCAGAGATTGGGTAAGAGCTTCAAATTATTCCAAGGGGAAGGTGTTAGGCACCCCTCAGAATCCACTAGTGTGGTTCCCGGCCAAGCTATTGTTGTGACTTAAGGTACAAATAACATATAGACAAATAAGGCTTCAAATAAGAGGGGGTTTTCACATAGAAGTTAGAAATAAACAAAGTCAAAAAGCATTAAAAAGCGTTGATTTAGAAGAAACGTTTAAAAGATTTGAAAAAAACAAAGAACAAAGGAAAGGGGGTCCTAGGTTTATTAATAATATGGATCACCCCAAACAACACCCGGTAATCACTTATACACGTGGTGTTATCGCATGGTCATCATATCCATATCTACCCTTTTTCACCCCTTTAAGGTACTAAAGCGCGGAATAGTCTCGCTTACTTATTGCATGCTATTACCCGCCCCAAATCTATCAATCCCGGAGGTATTTGGGATTACTAATCCTAAAGGGAGAAGACATTGGCTTATTTGTGGTTTCAAAAGGTTAAAAATACTAAGGCAACAAACAAAACACATATAGCAAGTTTGGGGAGAGAGCATATAAACAAGTAATAAGGCTCAGACAAACCTCCTTTAAACCAAAGAAAGCATATAGTTTAGCATCTCTTACACGTACTATTTAAGGTCTAATTAAAACTTAATAATTTGAGGCAGACTGCTTTATTACATAGTTCAGATAAGAAGCCCGAAATCAGGCCTGCCTGCTGGTTGTAATTAATAAAATCTGATTCGGTTTATAAGTTTATCCTAAGTCTTGCTTAAGTGATAGACGAAAACCTATAGGCATGATATCTACTGATTTCAGAAATAAGAGTATGAACTGATTACATGCTGATTTAAGGAAAGTTGCTAGTTAAAAGCGGATTCTAGAAAAAACACGAGTTCTGCCGTTGGTAATACATTATTGTTATGAGCACGTGATTTATGCCTCGCATGAATTACTCCTACACAATTCCAAAAATTAGTGTTTTTTTTCTTTAAATTATTTGACTTTCAGGAATTACTACATGATTTTGTTTTTGTTTGCATGTTAATTTTAGTTAATTTATAGAAAACACAAAATATGTTACATTTGCATTTAGGGTCCTATTTTATATTTTTACGCTAATTAGTTAATTAATGCCACAAAAAATGAAAGAAAATAACAAAATGGTTCATTTTGCATTTTTGACTTTTTAATTTTCGAATTTATTATAGTTTTCTTTTAATTTAGGACTTAATTAATTTTTTGAGAAGCAATTAGTTATTAATTTAGTTTTTGAATTAAATCGGGTTTTTATTTTAATTTATATTTAACAAAAAAATCTAAAAATGGAAAAAAAGAAGAAGAAGAAAATGAAAAGAAAGGGGGATTTTTTTTATAAAAGACCCAACTTTGGGCCAAATCCACAAAATACCCGTCCAAAACCACCCAAATACCCAGCCCAATCCGTCTAATACTCGGTCCAGCACCCCCATAATCCAAAACGATGCCGTTTAAGTCAAGATAGATGTGAGCCGTCGAGGTTAATCGACCTAACGGCTCAGAAGTGAGGGCCATCTGGTATATAACTGTCCAAACAGCCCCCTACCCCCTCACTCGTCTCTCACAACCCCTCCAATCCCTAATGTAACGCCATCGCCTGCGCCCGCCGGAAATCACCTATGGCTGCGGCCGACGACCAAATATGCCCAAATTTACACCAAACGCTCCTCTCCACCACCCCATCCCGGATCTTTGTTCATTTTCCCTCAAACCTACCCAGAATCCCTCAAATATCCGTTCAAAGCTGTATATCCTAGCGCCGCCACAGTTTCTCCGGTGGCGGCGTCACCTCCAAATACACCCAAAATAACACCCCTTGACCTCCTTCATCCCCTCTTCCCCAATCATTAATTATTTTCCATTGAATACACCTAGAACTCCTCAAATATCGAATCAGAGAACTGAGCCCTCATTCCACAAACTTGAATTCAACGAGCCTTTTGAGGATTTTAGACCGTACTGGACCTTATTCGTATGTTTTCACATGAAAACACAAGTTTAAGGCCTAGTCTGGTCAAAAAATTAGGGAATCCTTCAAAGTTTTTCAAGTCTGTCCATGGCCACTCTAGGTATGTCTCGGGGTTCTTTTGTTAGTTTTGCTTTTATTTTTCTTGGTGTCATCTGCTTCTTCCTCTTTTGCTTTCCCAGTTCTTGTTTTTCAGGGACGTTTTTACAAGCATGTTAGTTTTAGGAAGCCTTTTCTTCTTTAATTAGTATAAATAGCCTATTTATTAGTTTAGTTTCAATTTCATTAGTGTTAGTTCATTAATTAGATTTTTGAAAATTGCTCGAATTGCTTCTGTTTTCTTCTTGTTTGCATTTTTATTCAGATAATTTGGTTTGATTGAGCTTGGGCTTGAGGTTCATGCCTTTAAGTTCAGGTTTGGGCTGGGTTTTTAATGGATTCGACCCAAGGTCAATTTGACCCATAACCCATTTGAGTCCAACGGTAATTTCAAGGTAACTAAGGGATAATTTGGGTAGTTAAGCTAGGGAATCTTTTGATAACTGTTAAGGAAACTTCTTAGAAGCTGAAAAAAGAGGCTTACTTGGCCAACAAGTCAGTAATTCAAGGACCTAGTAGCAAAAGTGATAATTGAAAAAAGGGCAATAAGTAAAAACTAAATCCTTAAGACTGCCCTAATGCCTTGCCTATAAAGGCACTTTTGCCTTGCATTTCGAGGCAGAGATTAGAGAGAAAAAATTCTGAGAAAATATCACAAATGGGGGTATTCTACTGTTTCATTGAGCTTTCTTCAAGATTTTCTGATTCCCTTTACTTCTTAAAACAAAGGTCTCGTATTCTAATGCTTGAAATGGATTGAGGCTGGGTTTTGGAAAAGTTTTATGGTTCTAGCTTGTTAAGGGTTGCCATTCCATTGGATTTCTGAGCTGATTTTAGTGTTCTAATTGCTGAATCTGTGTCAACTTCTACTGCTACTCTGTTGACCCTTCATTTGTTCTTGTCTTTTCACTCTCCAGGTATTCCCTGCCTTCCTAAACAGATGAGATGCAAGTGTGAAATGATGCAATTGCTTGAAGATTTCATGAATAAATGTTGATTTCTTAGTCATGATTGTTAACTATTTTTTTAGAATTTCTGAAAATAGTAGTGTATTGTAATAATGAGTTTAAATTGGTTTATGTTTAGCTTAGTTCTACTTTTAGAATCTGAGTCTGGTACCACAGACTTCTAGTGCATTTGTCTTGTGGAATTTATGTGGGGTACTTGTTTTTCTTGAAGAATTGTGATTCAAATAATTAATCAATGGTTCAACAAGTCACAAAGCTGGTTTAATTGTGTGAGTTTTCATTGGTATTGGCGAGATCACAATTAGGATTTGAATTTCATGTAATATGTTGATGATTTAGCTTGTTCGAAATTGGGGTTGAATTCCTATTATTAGTCCATGTTCAGCGTATTTTTTTTAGACAATACCGACCATTTGGGGTTACCCTTTAAGCAAATAGCTAGTCTAATAAGATTGCTTCATCTTCATGGCAAGGTTATTTCAAAAATGCATAAAAATGATCCTGGAAACTAAGTTTTTGTTTTGTCATGCGTTCTGTCTCTTTAACTCAAAATGAGTCTTGTTTAATTCTATTCCTTGTTCTATGCTGGTATTAGATAGTCAACATTCTTTAATCAAACAAGTAATTTGGGGTATGAAATTGGGCCTAACGCAGGCCCAGATGAGGATGTGTTCAGATTCATACCTTTTCCTCATCATGAATTGGGTTCTTTTGAGTCCAAAGCTCGACGACTTCTCAAGAGGGGCTATCCGTTTGTTTAGTTTTAATTTTTCTTTGGGCTTGTGGATCACTAATGCGCTTTTTTGTCATCTCGTTGAGAAAAATCTTTAGCTCAAAGATAATTAGAACCCTTTTATTTGTTGCCTTAATTAATTAGTGAGAATGAGCTATACTAAATAACATAAATAATTTATGGCCCTCCGAGTTAAATGGAACTCTTTTAAAATTAGAATTGGGGTGCACCATAACAAACAAAAATGAAAATTGCATGGCTCTCGTTAATTAATATTGTTTAGTCCTTAGAACTCGAGGCGTGCCATTTAGCAAATCTTCCATGGCCCTCGCAATGTTAACAACGCATAGTTGCTTTAGGTGCGTTATTTTAATAATTTACCTTCCTAAACTCGGGTGCACATTTATGTGACCCAAATCTAAATCCCAACAATTTTAGATAAAATATGTCGAGAGCCGCAGGTGCATTTATGCGACGTGGTTCGAGACGTATTTTAAATGACGTTGCAATTCTTTCTTTAAGAAATAATTAAATAAAGCGGTTAAAGTTTAAAATGCACCATAGGCTAAAACATGTATTAAAATCAGTTAAGGGGCCAATTATAATAGTTTAAGCAATCGTGCTAGCACCACGGAATCCGGGTTGCCTAACACCTTCCCTCGGGTTAACAGAATTCCTTATTCAGAATTTCTGGTTTGCAGACTTCAAAAGAAAAGTCGAAATTTTCCTCCATTTGGGATTTAAAATAAATCGGTGACTTGGGACATTAGAAAACAAACCATCCCAAGTGGCGACTCTGAACAAAAAATGAATAAATAATTCCATTTCAAATAATGTCACTTAAATTAGAAAAACTCCCTTGCCCTACCATCGGGTGTGTAAAAAGGAGGTGTGACAGCTCTGGCGACTCTGCTGGGGATCCATACCCAGAAATTTGGTTCAGGGTTTAAGAATTCGAGCTTAGAATAGCTGTTATGATTGGTTTTATTTACTATCTGATTTTCCTACATATTTGGGCCTAATGTGCTAAATGATGCTTTTACCAATTTGATATTACCTGAAATGTATATGAACTGCTACGGAACACTTCTCTTCTTATCTCCGGGGATGTGCTCGCTGGTCGAGACTCTCTATTCTATTAGTGTCATACCTTGAACTAAGAAAGAGGCTCGAACAAGTTACTAAGCCGGACGGCTTTTTTATTCCCGGTACGTAGCCCCCTCCTCGACTCGAGTTATCCGCTCGGGTACACTGTCTAGAACACCTATCTAGGTTTTGAACTTAGAATAACTCAGCCTCATGCTGGATCCCTAGTAGGAACGTTTGTTTGCATCACGTGCATTTGAATTAGGGGACTTAACACAGGGGTTGGGTCCATCTAGGACAGGTGTACCCGGAATGAAAAGACTATCCTGATGCATATTTTACGTGCTACTTGTATAATTCTTTGCTTCGGTTTGCATGTTGACTGGTTGCTAGAATAGGGAAGGAATTGGAAAATAAAATTGAGGTATGAGAGAGTTGATTACCCATTTTTGAAAAACATGGTCTCCAAAATAAGATGAAACTCTGCCAAAATTTTGCAAAAAAAAAAAAAAAAAAAGAAGAAAGAATTTGGTTTCAAACATTTTATCTCTTTTATCTATTTTTATTGTGTCAAATCTAACCGAACTACGCCAGTTTGATTTCGGTCGGATGTGGGATACGAAGGCAACTCCTATCCGGTCCAACTTTCCTTTTTCAAAAATAGCCCAAAAAGAACCAAATTTTATTGCCTTGTTGTAAATAAGTAAGGTGATGCCATTCTTATCAAAATAGCCGAATGTCCCAAAAGGATCCCGGAAGGCTGTTTTTGCAAGAACAATCGCTTTTGGTCTCTTTTTCAAATTTTTGGCCGACTAGCGAGCAAAGCCGGGGTTTTACTTTTGAAATGAAAATCTGAAAAAAAAAGTGTTAGCTTTGTCTTTGAGTCAAATAAATCATAATTTTTGCTTAATCACCCTAATAAATGTGCAGAATGAGCACGAGTCAAAATTAGCTAATAACAATCATGAACAAGATCCCTTTGGAGTTGCATATGTGGTGGGATGACCTGGGTAAATCAGGCGAGATAAGGTCAATCAATATTTAGGAGGCCTCACTGGGTTGTTTAAGATTAGGCCTAGGGGAGACATCATAAAGGTGTTGGTTATATTCTGGGACCTGGCCCACAACGTGTTTCATTTATCAGATTTGAACTCACCCCAACTTTGGAAGAAATAGCAGGGTATATTGGGAGTGCTGAGGTCCCTCTGAGACACAAGTACCTAGTTGCTCCAAGAGCCGTCTCTATTAACAAATTCCTAGACTCCTTAAAGATAAGCAGGGGGGTCCATAACCCCGATTTGGCAGCCAGTTATTCCACTCCGTAGTTTATATACCAGAGATACGGTCACATAGGAAGGTTTAACAATCCAGAAAAAAAATTGTAGCAAAAGGAACCGCCTCAAATGGGAAGAATACAAGTGTTTTGCTTTTATGGTGGTCTTCTTGGGACTTCTGGTGTTTCCTAGGAAAGATGGAAATATCGACATACAAATAGCTCGGGTTGTCAGCATTTTTCTTACTCAGGCCAAAAGCACCCTCGCACCCATGATAGTAGCTGAAATCTTCCGCGTTCTCACAGCCTGTAGAGCTGGAGGATACATTTTTTAGGGGTGCAACTTGTTGCTGCAGATGTGGATGATTGAACATCTATGCCATCATCCTCAATACATGAATTATGGTTCAACAGAGAATACCTTCATAGAGGAATTCTATATGAGGGTTGAAGGGATCAGCTTGCCAGAAGGGGTCACAGAATGGGTATCATACCTCCGCTCCATAACCGCAAATCAAATAGAGTGGATGTTTGGATGGCTGCATGTGGATGAGATCATATACATACCAGCTATCGGGCCTCATTTCCTATTGATGGGTCTCAGGAGTATCTAGCCTTATGCCACGTATCGAGTTTTGAGACAGCTAGGGAGATGCCAAATAGTTCCAAAAGATGAAGATCTTAGTGCTCAAGTAGTCGAAATTGGTCCTAATGGCCAGTTTCATAAAGCAACAATCCGCCAAATTTGGAGCGAGTGTCAATACTTGATGACAAATACTTGTGTACGTGATTAATCCAAAGGTGAAGTTTCACCAGGGTACCTTGCTTGGTATAGAAGGGAAATTGAGTTTGGGAGGCCGGCCAGAAGACCCTATCTTCAGGAATTTGTTGAGGTGTTAGAAGAACAGTGAGCTTGGTTGGCCAAGGAGAATGAGTACAGGGCCACCATAAGTAGTGTAGAAAAGCAAGTCAAAGACCTTCAATTAGGGAATGGTTTGCAAGCCGCGACGGATGAGGGTGAAAAGAAAAGTCTAGCCAAAGAAAATAAGGCCCTTCGAGCCTAGATTCAGAAAATGAAACAACAGCCGAAAATCCCTACAGGAGTGCAAAGGATGAAAAGCTTATAAAGAACCTTAGGCAGAAGGTGGATGAGTATGGTTTTGATTTGAACAAAGTTGAGGGTGAATTGGCCAGGGCTCAAACAAAATTTGCTAAGAATGCAGAAGAATGAGCGCGCCTGTTTAAACAGCTAAAAGAGAAATACGACGATGAGGTTGCAGGTTTGAAGAGAAGGGCCATCACCGTTGAGAACAAAATGATCAAGCAGGCCAAGGACTTTAAAGCTGATAGGGAGCATTGTTATGATTTGATGGCTCGAATGGAGGAAGAAACACAACAGTTGCAAAGCCAAAACCATCATGACGCTCAGGTGTTGGAAGCCCAGAATCAGCAGGTCGGGCGTTTACTTCAGGAAAAGAGTAGAATCCGAGAGAGGATCAGAGCCGTTGCTGACCACATTGTCATGAAATGCCAAGTGTGCCAGGACATGACTCATACCACTTTGTTCGCTGCAGTGATGACATTCGTCCATCGGATAATGGAAGATCTCTACCACCTCCAAGGGAATTTAGCGCATAGGCCCCTGGCGAGGTCGAATGATGCCCCGCAGGCCCCAGGAGTTGAAGCTTTAATGTATTCCTAATGTTTCATGTATCGAGTCTGTATTTTGGTTTATTTTGAGTCTGTTTGTAGCTTTTTATTCTAAGAAAATGAATAGTTTGAAATCTTTTGTAATAGAATTTTTATTATTGAAAAATCAAAATTTCCCAAAAATTGTTTCTTTACTTTTTGCATTTACTTTTCTTGAACTGTGAAATGATTTGATTCACGCGGTGTCGTGATACATAGGCAATCCTCATCGGATCCGGTCATGATTTTTTTTAAAAATAACCCAAATAAGAGAATGATAAGAATGGAAAGACCCAAAAAAAAAAAAAAAAAAAGAGAAAGCAAGAAAAGAGATGAAAAGAAAAGAGTGGAAGTTTGAAAGCGAAAAATAAAAAGAGGGATTGGGAAGAATAAGTAAAGCCGGGATGAAACATGCAATCGTTGCAAACATGTAGGAACATCTTTAACTGTATAGGTGCGGCACACCCCAATGTGCGATTACCTATGTGTTATTTGTTTCAAACTAACCGTTTGGTTGTTGTGCTTTCCAGTCCAGGTTTTTTTATAGAACAGTGGTTGGTTTTTGTGGTAATCTGGCTTTGCACCCATACTTTACGAGATGAAAGGGAGTATCGAAATATCTTCAGAAATGACTTTTCCAACAATTCCCATCGTGGATGATAGTCCAATCTCAGGCATCCCGACCTCAAAGTCGGCAACTACCAAAGAGAACAAAATCCTGCATCTCCGGGTTATGGAAATGTGGGGCGCTTGGGAAAATGGAAGAGAGCCACCAAGCGCAACCCCGGGATTCCCCAAACTCTTTCCTAGAGCAAGCGGTGCCTCCACTGTCCCAACCAGTCACCCAAATACACCACTAGGACACCGAACTATCTCAGCTCATTTTGTGGGAACACCTTCTGAGGTTCGTCCCCAAGTGTTGATGTCCGGTGCAGATTCAAATATCTTCACCGCTCCACCTTGCTCGGCCACGGCACAGCCTACACTGCCCAGGCCTAGTTTTGACCCATCAACTTTCACCTTCCAAACACCTACCTTCCCAATGGAACCTCCTCAGTTTCCCACTTATACTTACCCTCAACCACCCCGGTATGAGTTCACTGCGGGACAATAAAAGACCACCAAAACTCTTGAGCAAGAAGCGATTGCAAGGAAGATGAAGAGTATGGAACAGAGTCTCAAAAGCATACAAGGCTTGAGTGGACAGAAAAGTGTGTCCTATGCTGACTTATGCATGTTCCCTCATGTTCATCTACCATTGGGATTCAAAACCCCAAAATTTGAGAAGTATGATGGACATAGTGATCCTTTTGCTCATCTCAAAAGATATTGCAACCAGCTACGAGGAGCCGTTGGAAAGGAAGAACTCCTCATGGCCTATTTTGGAGAAAGTCTGGTTGGCATCGCATCTGAGTGGTACATGGACCAAAATATATCCCGCTGGCACATTTGGGATGATCTTGCTAGAGATTTCGTTAGGCAATTCAAGTACAACATTGATATTGCTCTAGATAGGAACTCATTGACAAACTTCCGAGAATACGTAGTTAAATGGAATGAGCAGGCCTCCAGGGTAAAGCCTCCAATGGATGAGATTGAAATGGTCACAGTTTTCCTCCAAGCCCATGAAGCTAACTACTTCTAAAATATGATGTCCGCAATGGGTAAGCCGTTTGCTGAAGCTATCAAGATTGGCAAAATGGTTGAAAATGTGTTAAAGACGGGTCGAATTCTAAGACAATCCGCTATCAGAGCTACCTCCCAAGCCATTCAGGGTGGGTCTGGAGGAGTAGCGAATGGCAAGAAAAAGGAAGAAACATCCATGGCAGCGCCAGGTGCAAGAAAACACCGTACTCCTAGATCACTTTTCTCAGAAAGGCCCCCACAGCACTATTACCCCTACCAGGATATGGCCTATGCTCCTTATCCATACACGGTCATGAATGCTCGACCTTATATCGGGCCACAACAACAAGCCAACCAGAACCTAGCTCCATTTCCTAGAAACCAGCCTCCTTACCAGCCCCAGTACAGCCCCCGGCCTCCATAAAATAATTTCCACCGTCGTGAACCACCCAAGAGGCCAAATTTTAGACCAATCAGTGAATATTACTCCAGTTTGTTCAAATGGGTATGCTACAGCTTGTTCCTCAAACCAGGCAAAACCCAGCATTATCCGCTTATAAAGCTAGTGCCCGATGTGCCTATCACTCATGGGCAGAAGGGCATGACACAGATGATTGCTGGACTCTGAAGAGAGAGGTGGAGAACTTGATAGAACAAAGGAAGATAGTGTTAAGGGATGAAGATATTCCCAATGTGACCAATAACCCACTGCCGACCCACAACAACGAGTCGATAATCTGAATAATTTTTTAGGATAAGGAATTTGACCCAGCGTTGAAGGCCATCATTGCCATTGATGATGTAGGAAAGAAACCAAAAGATGCTCCAGAGCAAGACAAAGGGGAGAAAAAGAACAAAACCACCCCTCCAAAGTCGGAGAAGAAAATTGAAGTTGAAACAGGGGCAACACCTCCCAAAGATGTTGTTCTCTATGTCCCTCGAGGCCGCAAAGAAAATCAGATGGCATTGAGTCCTCCCAGGAGATTCCAGCTGAATAAGACAACCCAAATATATGTGCCAAGGGAGCTTATGTGATGCGGAGGCCAATTAATCCACCAAGGCTGAATGAGCCCCTAGTTATTAGACGCGCACCACAGAAGCCCATGACACATCCTGATGTTGTGCCATGGAATTACAACAAATCGGTGGTGACCTATAAAGGCAAAGAAATCTCAGTAGAAGTTCAAGAAAATAACCCGGCTAAAAAGTATTTCAATTTGGAAGAGGTGAACAATGCAACTAGAAAGCGCTTCCCATCCAAGAAGCCCGTGAGTGCCGAAGAAGCAAAAGCCTTCTTTCAAAAGATGAAAATGGCAGATTATGAGGTGATCGGCCAGCTTTGAAAATCTCCGCACAAGTCTCCTTGTTATCTCTGTTGATGAACTCCGCCAAACACCAAAATGTTTTGATAAAGACCCTTAACAAAGCATATGTGCCTGTTGAGGCTTCTGTAGAGCAGTTGGAAAGAATGGTAGAAAGATTTTTCGCAATCAACCAAATCTCCTTCAGCAAAAATGTCTTGCCCCCAGAAGGGGACGCACACAACAAATCCCTCTACCTGACCGTCAAATGCGAAGGGTATTATGTGAAAAGGGTTATGTTGTATGGTGGTTCTGGGGTAGATATTTGCCCACTCTCAACTTTGCAACGTATGGAAATCGGCACTGAGAGAATCCAACCCAACAATGTCTGTGTACGTACTTTTGATGGCATAAAAAGGGACACAATAGGAGAGATTGATATGATCCTAACTATCGACCCAGTACACTTAGAAGTAACCTTCCAAGTTTTGAACCTGGACACTTCTTACAACTTTCTTTTGGGGAGGCCATGGATTCATGCAGTGGGGGCTTTACCTTCTACTCTCCACCAGATGGTGAAGTTTGAGCATGAGGATCAAGCGATTGTGGTCCATGGGGAAGATGAGCAATCAATTTATCGGGACCCATCAGTCCCGTGTCTCGTAGCAAGAGAGGGAAGTGAGCACATAGTTTATCAGGCTTTTGCGATTGTGGTCGTGGACCAGTGAAAAGAAGGAAAACCCTGCCCCCAACCCTTCCTTTCTAATGCATCCATCATAGTGGCCAAAGAGATGATTACGCATGGCTACAAGCGTGGGAAGGGTCTTGGGAAATCATTGCAAGGAATAGCTGAACCTATCACCCTAACCGCCAGTGAAAGGTTCTTTGGGGTAGGCTTTTGACCCACTCCAGCTGATGTAAAATGGCAGATGATAGAAAGAATGATGGTTGGGTCTTGCCTCAACCAGTGCCGCATCTATACAGAACATTTGTCAAGCCGAAATACCATGAGGAAGAAGAAGATGAGGTCTTTACGGCCGAAGAAATTGAAGATATTTGTGGGGCAATGAGGAAGATATTGTATGAAACCCACATGGTCTATCTAGGAGAAGACTCAAGCACCACTGAGGTGCTATACATGGGACCTGAGGCAAAACTACAAAATTGGAAGGCTACGCCATTCCCAATCAGGCGGGAGTCCCGATAGACTTGTCTTGCCATCTTTTCAGTATCTCGAGTTATTCCAGGGTGTAACTCGGATGTTTTTCTTTAGTTTCATGTCTTTTAATTTCCAATGTAAACCCTGTTATCTTCCAAATTCAATAAAATGAAATCAGTATTTCATCGTCCATCTTTCGGTATTCCTTCTAATTTTGTTATTTTTATTTCTTCTTTCAGTTCTAATAATGCGGCTTTAAATAACATGACATGCTTGCGGACTTCATGCCCATATCCAAACATGTTGTCTAACTGTGAAATAATGAACCAAGAACCGGAATACGATAAAGAAGAGGCTTTTAGGCAAATAAATCAAAAATTGGAATAATTTGAGAATAAACCTAAGCCGAACTTGAATGATACTGAACCGGTCAATTTGGGTAGTGCTGAAGAAGTCAGGGAAACCAAGATAAGCATTCACACAGATGAGAAAACTCAAGACACATTGATCTAACTCCTACTTGAATTCAAAGATGTGTTTGCTTGGTCATATGATGAAATGGCAGGGCTAAGTGTTGATTTGGTGGTTCATAAGTTACCAACTTACCCCTATTATCCCCCTGTCCAGCAAAAGCAGAGAAAGTTTAAAACCGACATCAATGACAAGATCAAAGAAGAAGTCACGAAACAGTTGAAAATAAGGGTGATTCGAGTAGTTTGGTATACCATATGGCTAGCCAATGTAGTTCCAGTTCCAAAGAAAGACGGGAAGACCCGAGTGAGTGGATTACAAAGGTTTAAACAAGGCAAGTCCCAAAGATAACTTCCCTTTGCCGAACATCCACGTCCTTGTTGATAACTGCACCAAACATTAGATACAGTCCTTCGTGGATTGTTACGCAGGGTATTACCAGGTGTTGATGAATGAAGAAGATATAGAAAAGATAGCTTTTACGACACCTTCGGGTACATACTCTTACAGAGTCATGCCATTTGGTATGAAGAATGTTGGGGCAACCTACATGAGGGCCATGACCGCTATTTTTCATGGTATGATGAATCAAGAGATAGAGGTGTATGTGGATGAAGTTATTATCAAATCCAAAAATTAGGACAACCACGTTAGGCACTTGAGGAAATTCTTTGAGCGGTTGCGCAATATAATTTGAAGCTGAACCCAGCCAAATGCGCATTTGGGGTCCTATCAGGCAAGCTTTTGGGCTTTATAGTCAGCCGGATGGGTATCGAATTGGATCCAATAAAGATAAAGTCTATTCGAGATTTGCCTCCTCCAAGAACCAAGAAGGATGTGATGAGCTTATTGGGTAGATTGAACTACATCAGCCTGTTCATTGCTCAGTTGACGTCTACGTGTGAACCCATATTCAAGTTGCTGAAGAAAGATGCAACGATCAAATGGACAGATGAATGTCAAGAAGCTTTTGATAAAATCAAAGAGTAATTGTCTAACCCACCAGTTCTTGTCCCACCTAAACTAGAGAGGCCTTTGTTCTTGTATTTAAAAGTCTTGGAAAATTCTTTTGGCTGTGTTCTCGGGCAACATGATGTGACCGGAAAGAAAGTGCAGGCAATCTACTATCTGAGTAAAAATTTTACCAGTTATGAAGCTAAGTATACTTTGTTGGAAAGAACCTGTTGTGCTTTAACCTGGGTGGCTCAGAAGTTGAAGCATTATCTACAAATCTACACCACTTACCTCATAACCAGGTTGGATCCTTTGAAATACGTATTCCAGAAACCAATGCCCACGGGAAAGCTAGCGAAATGGCAGATCTTGCTCACTGAATTTGACATAGTCTATGTCACTCGCACGACAATGAAAGCCCAGGCATTGGTAAATCATTTGGCTGAAAACCCAGCTGACGATGAATACCAACCTTTGAACACTTACTTCCCGGATGAAGAGATAAATTTGGTCGAGGCAATATCCGAGGATACTACTACATGGAAGATGTTCTTTGATGGAGCAGTAAATGCAAGAGGTGTGGGAATTGGTGCCGTTTTGATCTTACCTACTGGACAGCGTTACCCAGCCACAGCCTGGCTTTGGTTTTTCTGCACAAACAACACTGCCGAGTATTGAGCCTGCATTATGGGTATAAACATGGCAATCGACCAAGACGTCGAAGAGTTATTGATCATGGGGAACTCGGATCTGATTATCTGGCCAGCTCAGGGAGAATGGGAGACCCGAGATGTCAAGCTTATCCCTTACAGGAAGCACGTGGACGATCTTAGCAGCCGATTTAAATCAATAGAGTTCAGGTACATCCCTCATTGTCACAATGAACTGGCCGATTCACTTGCTACTTTAGCCTCAATGCTGCCGTACCCAAGCAATGCCCACATTGATCCCTTCGAAATCCAAATTAGGGAAAGGCACGGTTACTGTAATACAGTTGAGGCAGAACCAAATATTCAGCCATGGTATCATGACATTAAAAGATTTCTTAAAATTAAAAGAATACCCTGAGCAAGACAATGGAGACCAAAAGAGAACCAATAGACGGCACGCAAATGGTTTCTTCTTGAGCGGTGATGTCTTGTACAAAAGGACCCCAGATCTCAACTTGTTAAGATGTGTTGACGCCGAAGAGGCTGGAAGGATCATGCATGAAGTACACGCAGGAGTGTGCGGACCCCACATGAACGGGTATGTTTTGTCAAAGAAAATCCTCTGAGCAGGATATTACTGGATAACCATGGAAAAAAATTGTTTCATCTTTGTTCGAAAGTGTCATCGGTGTTAGGTGCACGGTGATTTGATCCATGCACCTCCTACAGAAGTGCATCCCATGTCAGCACCATGGCCATTTGTTGCTTGGGCCATGGACGTCATTGGGCCAATCAAGCTGAAATCCTCAAATGGACACAGATTTATACTAGTCACCATTGACTACTTCACAAATTGGGTTGAAGCCATCACTCTCAAATCTTTCACCAAGAAAGTTGTGTCAGATTTTGTGCACTCCAATCTTATCTGTCATTTTGGTATTCCTGCAACTATCATCATAGATAATGCTGCAATGTTGAATAGTTGTTTGATAGAATAGATATGCAAACAATTTAAAATAATGCATAGGAACTCTACTCCTTATTGGCCTAAAGCAATGGTGCCGTCGAAGCAGCAAACAAGAACATCAAGAAGATTTTGAGAAAGATGATTCAGAGCTCTAGCCAGTGGCATGAAAAGTTTCCTTTTGCATTATTGGGATATCGCACTACGGTGCGCACATCGATTGGAGCAACCCCATACCTTTTGGTCTATGGAACTAAAGCCGTAGTACCTGCGGAAGTTGAAATCCCCTCTCTCCGGATCATTGTTGAAGCTGAAATTGAAGACAGTGAGTGGTCAAGACCCGTTTGGACCAGTTGACCCTAATTGATGAAAAGCGAATGGCTACGGTTTGCCACGGGCAGTTGTACCAACAAAGAATGGCCCGTTCTTACAACAGGAAAGTGCGGTCCAAAAATTTCGAAGTGGGGGAGCTCGTATTAAGGCGCATTCTTCCCCATCACCAGGAAGCGAAAGGAAAATTCGCTCCTAATTGGAAAGGCTTGTATATCATCCGAAAGAAATTTCCAAAAGGGGCATTATACTTGGGAGATGTCGAAGGAAATGATCCTGAAGTGGCTGTGAATGCGGATGTAGTAAAAAGGTACTATGTTTAGGCTTTCTGCAGCGATAACATTGTTTGATTGGGATGACGAAGGCTTATATTCTCGCTACCCAAATACTATCAACCTTTTGCAAACCCTTTGAGTCGGTTGGTCTTCTTTGATTAACCTCTTTGGAACCCGAAAGTGTTAAAAAAATAAAAAAATAAAATTGAAAAAAAAGAGAAAGCATCGAAACAAAAGAAAGAAAAGAAAAACAAAACAAAACAAAATGTTTCCCTGAACTACGTTCGACTTGATTCTGAAAGGATACGTAGGCAGCCTCTTTTTGGGGTTAAGTCACAACAAAACAAAAATCCAAAGTCCCCTAAAAGAGTGAAACTGGGGCAGATGTTATAATGGCTCAGTGGTGATCCCACCCGAACGGTTCCAAAGTTGTAATTTGATCTAATTCTTTACCCAAACCTTGTTCAAGTCCTTCCGATCAATCGGCAAAAGGTTTCGAAATCAGAGAACACAGCTGTTTGGATCCGGTACAATCAGGATGAGAGAAATAAAATGAGAGAGTCTTATTGGTGAAAACCTACGGGCACCGTAAGGCGATGGTGAGTAGAGAAATTGAAAATAAGAGAGCCTGGTTAGTGAAAACTCATAAAGAGCACTATCAGGCGACGGTGAGAAGAGAAATGAGAGAGGTCGATTGGCAAAAAAACCCACAAAGGGCACTGTCGGTCGAAAAGAAGACACCCGTCACCACCATCAGAGTCATGGCAAGGTTTTCGATTTGGAAGTATGGGTCACAATGATGTTTATGAGAAGTTGGGATGGTTGTGCGGATCGGGAATCCAGTCCAAGAAGCATGTCATGTCTATTGAAGTCTGTATGCACCCCAGATAAGTCCTTCCTTCCTTCCTTCCCGCCTTCCCGAAAGGGACACTTCTCTTTAAATTTATTCCCTTGCCTTCTATTTACTTTTTCTGGAATCCCTTTCGGTTTAACTCTATTACAGAAATTAATACAAAGAAAAGGTGGCAAGATTGGTTTACAGGGTTCTGCCTAACAAAAGCCAAGCCCAAAAAAAAGTACCTAGCCTCAGCGGGTGCATCAAGTTGATCCCGACTGGCCATGATGGTTGATGCTCTAAAATCAAGTTAGGAAAAAGAAAAAAAGAAAAGGAAGTTAGAAAGGAAATTCCTAAGAAGGCAAAATAAATTCAAAAAGGTTGAGTTCCACCAACCAACCGTCATGGCAAAATTTGGAAAAACCAGAAGTTCTTAGGGGCTGAAATGAAATTGGTCCCCAGGAAACAAGCAGTTGCAACTGAGATCTTCACCAAAGAAGCTAGGCCGAGATCAAGCAATGGAGACAATAAAGGCCACAAAACCAACCACTATTTCAAACTAATAATTGTTCTTTGTTTGAACATTTGAAACAGGTGCAATTCAAAGCGATCGTGTAAGAAGCAGGTGCAACCAAAAAGGAAAAAGAAGTGTGCAAGTGCTAGAAACAGCTTTGCAGGAACAATCCATAAAAAGGGAAGTTTCCTCCAAATTCTTTCCTACATTTTACATAAAAAAAATGAAATGAAAAATTAAAAAAAAAAAGAAAAGAAAGAAGAAAAGAAGAAAATCCAAACAAAAATGATAGTTTAGAATCCACAATATCAATTTTTTTTACAACATTAGGGCTCCAATCCCTAAGTTGAGAATGGACCTCCATTCCCTAGTCACCTTTTTTGCCAACATTAGGGCTCCAATCCCTGAGTTGAGAATTTTATACATAGGGCCGCCATTCCCTAGTCATTTTTTTTGCCAACATTAGGGCTCCAATCCCTAAGTTGAGATTTTAGACATAGGACCTCCATTTCCTAGTCGCCTTTTTTGCCAACACTAGGGCTCCAATCTCCGAGTTGAGAATTTTAGACATAGGGCCTCCATTCCCTAATCGCCTTTTTTCCAACATTAGGGCTCCATTCCCTGAGTTGAAATTTTTGACATAGGGCCTGCATTCCCTAGTCGCATTTTTACTAACATTAGGGCTCCAATCCCTAAGTTGAGTTTTTAGACATAGGGCCTCCATTCCCTAGTCGCCTTTTTTACCAACATTAGGGCTCCAATCCCTGAGTTGTATTTTTAGACATAGGGCCACCATTCCCTAGTCGCCTTTTTTACCAACATTAGGGCTCCAATCCTTGAGTTGAGAATTTTAGACATAGGGCCGCCATTCCCTAGTCGCCTTTTTGCCAACATTAGGGCTCCAATCCCTGAGTTCAGATATTAAACATAGGGCCTCCATTCCCTAGTTGCATTTTTTCGCTAATATTAGGGCTCCAATCCCTGATTTGAGAATTTTATACATAGGGCCTCAATTCCCTAGTCGCCTTTTTGCCATCATTAGGGCTCCAATCCTTGAGTTGAGATTTTAGACATAGGGCCTCCATTCCTTAGTTGCCCTTTTTGCCAACATTAGGGCTCCAATCTCTGAGTTGAGAATTTTAGAGATATGGCCTTTATTCCCTAGTCGCCTTTTTGCCAACATTAGTCTCCAATACCTGAGTTGAGATTTTTAGACATAGAGCCTCCATTCCCTAGTCGCCTTTTTTCCAACATTAGGGCTCCAATCCCTGAGTTGAGATTTTAGACATAGGGTCTCCATTCCTTAGTCGCCTTTTTTCCAACATTAAGGCTCCAATCCCTGAAACGTAGGGCTTCCATTCTCTAGTTGCTTTTTTGCCAACTTTAGGGCTCCAATCCTTGAGTTGAGTTTTTAGACATAGGGCCTCCATTCCTTAATCGCCTTTTTGCCAACATTAGGGCTCCAATCCCTGAGACGTAGGGCTTCCATTCTCTAGTTGATTTTTTGCCAACTTTAGGGCTCCAATCCCTAAGTTGAGTTTTTAGACATAGGGCCTCCCTTCTCTAGTCGCCTTTTCTGCCAACATTAGGGCTTCAATCCCTGAGTTGAAATTTTTAGACATAGGGCCATTTCCTAGTCGCCTTTTTTGCCAACATTAGAGCTCCAATCCCTAAGTTGAGATTTTAGATATAGGGCTCTATTCCCTGACCTCTTCCTCCAAAACACACACAATCCTTATTTTATTGCTTCAAAAAAGAAGGGGAGAAATAGTTTAGATTTTTGTTACAAATAACTTACGAAATTTTCCTAGTGAAAACTAGGGCAGAAAAATTTTGTTCGTTTGTTTGTTTTGGTGTCTAGCAGGTTTGACCTCGAGGCACATGATTCGAGATGACAAAAGAATGAGTCTCAATCAAAAATAAAGAAAAAAAGGAAAAGAAAAAAGAAGTGAACTCAAAGTGCTAAAGTGGAGAGGGATGCAGACTGCTCAAGATATGATTGAAGTCACAAGCTTCACATGTCCCGCCTGGATCCAAAGCTGAAGAAAGGACCAACACCTACAGCTGACGAGCATCAAGATTCAGATCATAGTCTACAACAAGAACCGGCTAAGACCTAAGATCAAGCTTCAAGAGATTTATAGATAGGAATCTTGTAACTCATAGTTGATAGGCCTAGCTAGCTTAGCTTTTGATTTTCCTTTTTAGTGTAATAAGGAGGTCGGCAAGCAGTAGCAGCAGCAGAAATAGTGAAATCACAGCTCCTGGTACTCTCAGCTACCAAAACATTCAGAACTACACTGACCTAATTCCTTTATAGCCAAGGATATGTAGGCAACCTCTAAAGCAAGGTTCGGTCAGACCTTTTCAAAAAATGGTTCTCATGGAGTGCCAAGCGGGCAAAAATCCCTTATAATTGATTATCTTATCTTTGCCCAAAAACCCTTCGTGTCTCTGAGAAAAAAGAGGCAGCTGTGAGCACGTGGTTTTTGCCTCGGATGAATTACTCCTACAGAATTCCCAAAATTAGGGTTTTTTTCTTTAAATTATTTGATTTTTAGGAATTATTGCATGATTCTGTGTTTGTTTCTATTTTGGCGTGTATGTTTAATTTATTTAATTCATAAAAAAATACAAAAATATGTTTCATTTGAATTTAGGGTCCTATTTTATATTTTTAGGCTAATTACTTAATTAATACTACAAACAATGAAAGAAAATAACAAAATAGTTTATTTTGTATTTTTGACTTTTTAATTTTTGAATTTATTATAGTATTCTTTTAATTTAGGACTTAATTAATTTTTGATAAGCAATTAGTTATTAATTTAGTTTTAGAATTAAATCACGTTTTTATTTTAATTTGTATTTAACAAAAAATCTGAAAATGAAAAAAAAAATGAAAAGAAAAATGGAGTTTTTAATAAAAGACCCAACTTTGGACCAAATCCACAAAATACTCGTCCAAAACCACCCAAATACCCGGCCCAATCCGTCTAATACCCGGTCCAGCACCCTTATAATCCAAAACGCCGCCGTTTAAGTCAAGATAGATCTGAGCCGACGAGATTAATCGATCTAACAACTCAGAAGTGAGGGCCATCTGGTATATAACTGTTCAAACAGCCCCCTCCCCCTAACTCACCTCTCACAACCCCTCCACTCCCTAATGTAACACCACCACCTGCCGCCCGCCGAAAATCACCTACGGTGGCGGCCAATGACCAAATACGCCCAAATTTATACCAAACGCTCCTCTCCACCACCCCATCCCGGATCTCCGTTCACTTCCCTCAAACCTACGCAGAATCCCTCGAATATCCGTTCAAAGCTCTAAACCCTAGTGCCACCACAGTTTCTCCGGTGGCGGCGCCACCTCCAAATGCACCCAAAATAACACCCCTTGACCTCCTTCATCCCCTCTTCCCCAATCTGTAATTATTTTCCATTGAATACTCCTGGAACTTCTCAAACGTCGAATTAGAGAACAGAGCCCTAATTCTACAAACTTAAATTCAACGGGCATGTTGAGGATTTTAGACCGTTATTCGTGTGTTTTCACATAAAAACACAAGATTAAGGCTTAGTGTGGTCAAAAAATCAGAGAATCCTTCAAAGTTTTTCAAGTCTATCCATGTTCACTCTAGGTTTGTCTCGGGGTTCTTTCGTTAGTTTTGCTTTCATTTTTCTTGGTGTCATCTGCTTCTTCCTCTTTTGCTTTCCCAGTTCTTATTTTTCAGGGACGTTTTTACATATATGTTAGTTTTAGGAAGCCTTTTCTTCTTTAATTAGTATAAATAGCATGTTTATTAGTTTAGTTTTAATTTTATTAATGTTAGTTCATTAATTAGATTTTTGAAAATTGCTCAAATTGCTTCTATTTTCTTCTTGTTTCCATTTTTATTCAGATAATTTGGTTTGATTATGCTTAGCCTTGAGTTTCATGCCTTTAAGTTCAGGTTTGGGGTGGGTTTCTAATGGATTCGACCCTGGGTCAATTTGACCCATAACCCATTTGAGTCCAAGAGTAATTTCAGGGTAACTAAGGGGTAATTTGGGTAGTCAGCTAGGGAATCTTTTGATAACTGTCTAGGGAGCTTCTTAGAAGCTGAAAAATGAGGCATACTCGGCCAACAAGTGAGTAATTCAAGGACCAAGTAGAAAAAGTGATAATTGAAAAAGGGGCAATAAGTAAAAACTGAACCCTTAAGGCTGCCCCAATGTGTTGCCTATAAAGGCATTTTTACCTTGCATTTCAAGGCAGAGATTAGAGAGAAAAAATTCTGAAAAAATATCACAAACAGGGGTATTCTACTGTTTCATTAAGCTTTCTTTAGGATTTTCTTATTCCCTTTACTTCTGAAAACAAAGGTCTCGTATTCTAATGCTTGAAATGGATTGAGGCTGGGTTTTGGAAAGGTTTTATGGTTCTAGATTGTTAAGGGTTGCTATTCCATTGGATTTCTAAGCTAATTTCAGTGTTCTAATTGTTGAATCTATGTCAACTTCTGCTACTACTCTGCTGACCCTTCATTTGTTCTTTTCTTTTCAATATCCAGATATTCCCTGCCTTCCTAAACAGATGAGATGCAAGTGTGAAATGATGTAATTGCTTGAAGATTTCATGAATAAATGTTGATTTCTTAGTCATGAATGTTAACTATTTTTTTAGCATTTCTGAAAATAGTAGTGTATTGTAATAATGAGTTTAAATTTGGTTTATGTTTAGCTTAGTTCTGCTTTTAGAATTTGAGTCTGGTACCACAGACTTCTAGTGCATTTGTCTTGTGGAATTTATGTGGGGTAATTGTTTTTCTTGAAGAATTGTGATTCAAACAATTAATCAATGGTTCAACAAGTCACAAAGCTGGTTTAATTGTGTGAGTTTTCATTGGTATTGGCGAGATCACAATTAGGATTTGAATTTCATGTAATATGTTGATGATTTAGCTTGTTCGAAATTGGGGTTGAATTCCTGTTATTAGTCCATGTTCAGCGTATTGTTTTTAGACAATACCGACCATTTGGGGTTACCCTTTAAGAAAATAGCTAGTCTAATAAGATTGCTTCATCTTCATGGCAGGGTTTGTTCAAAAATGCATAAAAATGATCCTGGAAGCTGAATTTTTGTTTTGTCATGCGTTCTGTCTCTTTAACTCAAAATAAGCCTTGTTTAATTCGATTGCGTGTTCCATGTTGCTATTAGATAATCAGCGTTATTTGATCAAACAAGTAATTTGGGGGTATGAAATTGGGCCTAACGCAGGCCCAGATGAGGATGTGCTCAGATTCATACCTTTTTCTCATCATGAATCGGGTTCTTTTGAGCCCAAAGCTCGATGACTTCTCAAGAGGGGATGTCCGTTTGTTTATTTTTAATTTTTCTTTGGGCTTGTGGATCTCTAATACGCTTTTTTTTCATCTCGTTGAGTAAAAGCTTTAGCTCAAAGATAATTAGAACCCTTTTAGTTATTGCCTTAATTAATTAGTGAGAATGAGCTATACTAGATAACATAAATAGTTTATGGCCCTCCGAGTTTAATGAAACTCTTTTAAAATTAGAATTGAGGTGCGCCGTGCCAAACAAAAATGACTATTGCATGGCCCTCGTTAATTAATCTTGTTAGTCCTTAGAACTCGAGGCGTGCCATTTAGCAAATCTTCCATGGTCCTCGCAAAGTTAACAACGCGTAGTTGCTTTAGGCCCGCTATTTTAATAATTTACCTTCCTAAACTCGGGTGCACATTTATGTAACCCAAATCTAAATCCCAACAATGTTAGATAAAATATGTCGAGAGCCACGAGTGCATTTATGTGACGTGGTTCGAGACGTATTTTAAATGACATTGTAATTTTTTTAAGAAATAATTAAATAAAGTGGTTAAAGTTTAAAATGCACCATAGGCTAAAACATGTATTAAAATCAGATAACGGGCCAATTATAATAGTTTTAGTGACCGTGCTAGAACCACGAAATCCGGGGGTGCCTAACACCTTCCCTCGAGTTAACAAAATTTCTTATTCAGAATTTCTGGTTCGCAGACTTCAAAAGGAAAGTAGAAATTTTCCTCGATTTGAGATTTAAAATAAACCGGTGACTTGGGACACCAGAAAACAAACCATCCCAAGTGGCGACTGTGAACAAAAAATGAATAAATAATTCCATTTCCAATAATGTCACTTAAATTGGAAAAACTCCCTTGCGCTACCTTCGGGTGTGTAAAAAGGAGGTGTGACAATTATTGCTAATTGTTTAGACTCATAAGCAAGAGAGGCAATTTAGATTTGAGTTAGAACCCCTATAAGCATGATTTCTATGTGTTTGCCAACTTAAAATATTATTATAGACATAGAAGAGTGCAAAAATTCTATAACATGATATCTAAGCGTTGCGTGCTATCTGATTACATTTTTTTGTTATTAGGACCTATAGACAAGTTTTCCTAGTGAAAAGCGGGTATCCAAGAATCAGAAAAGACCTATAGGCATATTTTCTACGTGCGTGAGCAGAAGGTATAGACATAATATTCTACATGAAAGTGTAGGATCCCTATAGTCATGGCATCTAAATGAGAATGGAGAGATTCTTATAGACATGATAGCTAAATGAGATGCCGAAATCTTATAGGCATGGTAACTCAATGAAAAATGCATAAGTCTTATAGGCATGGTAACTACATAAAAAATGCATGTCTTATAGGCATGATAACTACATGAAAAATGCATGTCTTATAGGCATGGTAACTACATAAAAAATGCAGATGTCTTATAGGCATGGTAACTATATGAAAAATGCAGGAATTAGAGATTCTTATAGGCAAGTCATCTACCCGTATACATGCATGGTCACTCCTCCCTTTTCACTAAACATTCTCTAAAGTTTATTACAAAGTTATTATAGTCCAAAGAAAATAAAGAGAATACATCAAAAATTGAAAATTACAACCAATGAGAGCCTGATTCAGACTTCCTATGTAAAGTATGAAGTAAACCAACTCCAAAGATCATATTTTAAAAGCCTTTCTCTCATTTGAGGTGTGTAAGAGTTCCCTAAGAGCCTCATATGGACTCTGGGCAGTGCTCAGACCCAAATACATTACAGGATTAAGGCATAGTGGAATGTGAAAGGGTCAGCCCTCAAGTGTCCAAGTTCAGAGGGAACTCAAGGTCCCAAGGCAAGGCTCATAAGAGGGGGGAAAGAACATAGGAACTAAGAGAGAGTGCAAGTGCAGGAATGGAATTCTGAAAGGGAAAAGGGGAATAACTTAAAATCAGCACACATATGGGTATATAGGGGTGGGGAATTTGCAAGAAAATAAGGAGAGCAGGCTGATGGGCATACTTAGCAATGGGAGATGTTGGCACACCCTCCAGCCTGTTTAGAAGTTAAGGTTCAAAACTCAGTTCATGGACAACAACTCATATTGCAATGCCCTAAGTCACCACTCACAAACACATAAGGGTAATGGGGTAGAGAGCAAAGATTCATAAAAGAAACAGGCAGTAGAACATAGGCATACTAAGCTAAATATCAAACTTTACAGAAAATAATAAAGTATACATGGAAACAAAAAACTGTAAGTAAACACATTGGAGTGATGCTGAAACTTAATTTAGAACATACCAGTTTCAAAGAAACAAGTAGAAAAGGCAGTAGTCTTGTAAAAACCAAAGTGCAAACAGGAAAACAGAATACTATAAGTGTGAGTTCAGGAGAGATTGTGAAATTGTGAGGTCTGAAGTGTGTTAATCGTGTCAAGTGTGAAAGAAAAGTAGTGTATTTATAATGCAGAAAGCAGACAGAAATAAGGTAAGAAAATAGTTTGAAAACTGATTGTCAATCAATTACACAAGGCTTCCCTCAATTAAGGGATTCAGATTCAAACGGGTAAAACCACTTAAGGAAAGGAATCAAATAAACACTTTGTTTAAAGCATGCAATTGAGGGAAAATACATGAAGGTTATTTAAGGACAAGGTCTTTGAAATACACGGTTGTACAATTTATGAAAAGAAAATCAATTAACAGCCAAGAAATCTGAGGCCGGAGATTTTGTATGAATGAACCAAGTCAGAAAGATGGGAAAGATTTTTAACTCAAGGAAAATCAGAAAACAAATCAACTAGACCTATTTAAAAGGAATTTTGAATCAATTACAAGTTTGAAAACCTTTTTTGAAGAAAGATTCATCACATATAAAAGCATACAGACACGTTAAACATGAAAGAAAATTGTCATGCCCTTGTAAAATCAATAGAAAGAATCCAGTGTAGAAGAGTTTTAGTAAAAGGTTCAACATTTTATGCAGACAAAGGTGTCCAAACTCAGTTTACAGATTCAAAAATCAGTCTGAAAGAGTTAAGGGTTCTAAAAAATAAAACCCTAGTTCACATAATCAAACCTCGGCAGAATCCCCAAATTCTAGGGTTTCCACCTTGAATCAAATACAGAGATGAGGAGGCAAGTAGTCGAAACAGGCTCAAAGGTTTCCTTCAATAACCCATGAGAAAACATGCAAACACAGTAGAAAGATTCAAAGAATATAATGGAAAATACTGGAAGAAATATGCTTTTTTAGAAGAAACTTAACCAAGGTTCAATAGAGGAAAAATAGTAAGAACACTTAAGAACCCAGTAGGAAACACAGTAGAAGAAACATGCTTAAGAAAGTCTTTTCTTAGAAGAAACTTAAACAAGGATCAGTTGAAGGAAAATAGCAAAGAACACAGTAAAAAGGTATAGTATAGCAGGACATAGTAGAAGAAATACCAAAACATAGTAGAAAGTATATGAGAACATAATATGGAAAACATGGTAGAAGAAACACAAGCGTGGAGCATATAGAACACACTAAAGAACATTCAAGAACGGGGTATAAAACTGAGTAAAAGAACATACAAGAACATGGTAAAAGAAAAAGCACAAGAACACAATAGAAAGCATACGAGAATATGATGTAGGAAACACAGTAAGAGAAACATACAAGAGCATGATACAGTAGAGGCAAATACACACGAATGACAAAGAAAATCTTAAAAAATACTTAAACATTTTCAAGAAATCCTAGATTGGAAAAGAAAGGTTTTTTTAAAAGTAGTTTTTGAAAGAAAAGTTAAGGAAATAATTTGAAAACTCAAAGAGAGCACAAATACACAACGAATCTAAATAAATCGGAGAGAACCTTGAAGGGTTAGGGTTTCAGAAGAACCCTAGAAATGATAAAGGCTTTGAGATGTCACCGATCTAAGTCGGAGAAGTTAGAATCGGGCTCAGAAGACCAGGATATGCCAGAGCAATGCCAGAGATGGCCGTGAAACCTCGAGCCGGCAAAGGTCTGGGTGAAAACGTTCGAGGTCAGACCTCGAATCTTCAGGTATCAAGTGTGTAAGAGCAAAGGGAGGTGAGTTCAAGACTCCGATGGCCCGAGAAGCCATGGATTCCAGTGGTTTCAAGGTTGAAGACGGTGAGAGGCAGCTAGGGTTAGGGAATGTTCGAGAGAGTTTGAGAGAGGAGAGGGTTTCAGGAGCGGAGGATAATTGAAAAGGAAATAGGGTTGGGGGGTTTGGTAAATTAAAAAAAGAAAGATGGAGTGTGAGCCGTTGATCTATTAGATCAATGGATGGGATTAAAAAATATGTCTGGATGGGTTTTTTAATTGGGTCATGGGCAGGAAAATTTAGGATTCGGGTCGGTCCAATTGGGATTGAAATTGGGTTAGTTGGGGTTGTCGATTTGGGCTAGATTTTAAATAGCCACTTTTTCCCTATTTATTTTATAAAAAAAGTAAAATGATTTTTAAAAACAAATTAAAGGTGCTTAATTAATTAACAATATATAAATCTTAAATTAAAAATATTTTTGGCATTTTTGTTACGACCTATATCTGCTCCAAGCAAAAAGGGATATCTTCTCAGCATTTCGTGTTTCGAAAAAGATTATTTCAACATATTCGAGGCTAAAGCCCTCCATCAAACAAATCCAATACACTCGGACACTTAAACGGTTCAGCACCCCCACCCCAGGGTCAGGACTCCAATCTCACAAAGCCCTCGCGATATGGCTCCAAGTCTACAAAAGGCAGAATTCAAGCCTAAACTGATCCGATATACTCGGAGACTCAACATGAGCAATTCGACAACTTGCACGACCCCAGGGTCAGAACTCCAGGCTCACCAAGCCCTCGAAAAACAACTCCGAGCTCACAAGAAGCTTTTTCAAGCAAACTCGATGACTCGGAGGTTGTCGCAAATTGCCACGCGCTGGAAAATTCAAAATTGTAAGACCCCAACGGGCAGCCTTGGCAAAACTAGATCTATTCTCCTTACACTATAAGACCTCAACAGGTATGGCAAACTGTAATACCTTAACAGGCATGAAAAATCCCGTAGTTCTGACTATACGTCACATTTGTAAGAATCCCTAAAGGGCATATCCTCGGTGTAGACGCCTAAAACTACTTCTCAGGGATAAAAAATGGCCCCAGCCAAACACACATTACTTCGGTAAAAATGGCTACTACAGCCTAAAAATGCGAATCGGGGACTCCTAATTGTTGCTAAAAAATCCTCCAAATCTACTTTGGAAAGAACCGGTTAAACACAAGCTTCCCTCAATAGGTAAAAAATGAGTCCCGACCACGTCGGCTCCAAAATTGCAAAAGCATCGATCTACTCGACCTATGAGCTATGAACCTTCCGAGGTGCTCAAAATATTGCCGACTATGACTTGAAATCGAGGTTCTTTTAGAAACAACAACAGGTCAGGCAAAATACTCAATAAAACCTTAACGAGAGGAAACAAAGCCTACAAAAAGCCATCGGACCTCATATCAAAAGGTCTCCACGACCAAACAGCGTAAGTGCTATTGTCGCCAGCTAAGAAAGCCTCTCGGCCTCACATCAAAAGGTCTCTACGACAATACAACATAAGAGCCATTTTCACGAGCTTGAAAACTGACAACTTAAGGATTAAAGTGAGCTCGAATCGTAACCCGATTCGGAGATCGGATCCAAAAACGTTGACCTAAGCAAATCCTCCGGGCCTTACATTAAAAGGTCTCCACAACCAAATAACGTAAGTGCCATTGTCATCGGCTAAGCATTCCTCTATGCCTCATACTAAAAGGTCCCAATGACCAAGCAACAGAAAGGCCATCGTCACTGGACGAGAGCTCAGATGAGATTTAAGGGTCGATTACAGCTCGAGTCGTAACACGACTTGGAGACTGAACCCAAAAATCATAATACTCCTTAGAGCGTGACATCAATACCGCTTTCTCCAACCAGAACCTCTGGAAAAATCAAAGGGTTAGTTACAGCTTGAATCGCAATGCGACTCATAGACTGGACCCAAAAAATCGCCAAACGCCCAACGGCGGAGAGTGAAGATAATTATCACCAGCCCAAATAGGCTCGAGGGAAATATAAGCTCAAGTCAGGATCCTAATTTGGAGACCGAACCCGAGGGCAATTCAATCACAATACACCTAAAAGAACGACCCAAACGATGCTATCAACGGCTGAGAGAAATCAACAGGCCGCGCGCCCGCAAAGCCGTTTCAGTCCAAGAGCACAAAGGGTCATCACCCTCCGCCCATGCAGGCTAGAAAAAGTTGGAAGGCCAATCAGAGCTCGAGTCGTAACACGACTCAGGGACTGGTTACAAAAACCGGTCTACGCAATCGAAAGCAACAACAGAAAATGGTACAAAGGGAATAATACTTTAAAATTTCCTCTTATGTTACATGCAAAAAAACATTCTCCACCTGCAGGAATGCCCTATGTGTGTCGGAAACCAGGTTACAAAATGATAGGACCTATATTTTGCGCCAAAAGGCTACAATCTGTCAAGATCGCCCTCTGTAACGTCCACGAGGAGTGCCCAAGCGTCGCCCTCATCCACCCTTGCTTGAGCCAATTCCTCTGAGATAATAAATTCTCCAACTTCCTCGAACACTTCTCTCTGGGATCGGCAGTGAACACAATCCTCGGTCCTTTTCTCACGATCAAGGTCTTGCCTCCTTTATGCAAATCTCCATTTCTTGATCCGCCCTAGTTTGGCTTAACGCCGCTTCCTCTCGGGCATTAATTATTTTGGCCCTAACCTTCGAGAGGTCAAACTCCAGTCTTTCGATCATATCCGCCTGAGCCTTGGCGTTACCACGATACAAGTTAAGCGGGACCTCAATGTTGACACCCAATTTTTCCCTATATAATTTTAATGTACAAAATACTCTCAAAATAGCATATATATGCATATATAATCATAGCTAAGTATTTTGGCATTTTTCCTAATTTTTTAAGATTGTTAAAATTAATTTATTGTCCATTTTAGCAGTACAAAAATCAATAATTATTCCCAAAATCATCAATTTTGGTGAATAATATATTTTATTCCCATATTTATACCAAAATATAGTTAAGTTAAATTTTGTACATTTTAATAAATTTGTTTGGCATTTAAAAGAATAATTGCATATAATTGCAATTATAGCCTACTTTAATATTAATAGCATTTTATAATTGTAAAATTAGTCCCGGTATTTTAAAATTGATATTTATATGTTATTTATTGGCTCGGGACTTTTAATTTTCTTTTAAAATCATTTGCATAATTTTTTATAAAACAAAAAGGGAAAATTGGCTATTTAATATTTAGCCCTATTTCTATTTCAATTACAGCTCTTTCTACCTTTCAATTTTAACCTTAAGTGGACCCCATTTCAATCCCAAATCGGACCAGCCCGATCCCTAAATTACCCGACCCCTGACCCAATTAAAAAAACCCGCCCGACTCCCCTTTGATCCAGGTCGTTGATCATTTTGATCAACGGTCGTGATTCCGACTTTCCTTTTTTAATTTCCAAACCCCCCCAACCCAACTCATTTCATTTGGTCCACCGCCTTTGAATACTCCCCCTCTCTCAAACTCAAGATCGGACCTGTTTCCAAGCCTTTCTCATTTCTAGGGTTTCTCCGAAACCCTAAGCTATTCGAGGTTCTTTCACTGTTGTTTGCTTAGATCTATACTGTATCTATGATTTTCTTTCCATCTAAATTGTTTTCCCCAAAAGTTTCTTTTCAAAATTGTCTCTCTCCGATTTTAGGGTTTCTGAAAGGATTTTTGGAAAAATCTTTCTGATTTTTCTTCTTCTTTGCTTTATGTGTGTTTGTCTATACCCTGTTTATGTGATTTCCTTTTATTATGCATATACTGTCTTCTACCTTCTTCTTTTTACTATACATGCTACTCATTTTAATCTTTGCTATGTTTCTTTACTCTTTTACTATATATGTTTACCGTTAAGTTATTTGATTTTGTTTACTGTACTCTGTTCATGTTCTTGCATGCTTCATCTACTTCTCTTCAAGTTCGTATTATCTCCTTCTTCTGAATTTGTTTAGGTTTCGATTTTTCTCAAATATGTTCTTCATGATTTTTCTTCCTTTGTCATTCAAACATGCTATCACATATGTTTTGTTGAGAATCTGAAAAAAAATGGCTTGCTTCCTCATCTCTATGGCTGATTCAATTTGAAACCCTAGGATTTGGGGGTTTCTTGGTAATTTTGATTGTTTGTGTTTGAACTAAGGTTCCACTTTGGGACCCTGAACTCTCAAACTCATTGTGAGTCTACAAATTGGACTTGTACCCCTTTTTCTGCTTATCATTCTGAACTTTCCTTTGATTAAACTCTCTTCTAAATAACTTGACAATCCCTTCTTGATTCACATTTGTGTGCTTTATATATAAGGACTCTTCTTTCAAAAAAGTTTTGCCAACTACTAATTGATTCCGAATTCCTTTAATGGTGTTTACTTGATTGTTACAGATTTTCCCTAATTGAACCTCTCTTTACCCCTTTTCTGACTTGATTCATTCGAGTAAAAGTCTGTAATTATAATTTTACTGGTTGATTCCCTTTCCTTTTTTTACAAACCGTGTACTATTGGTTTGTTGCCTTAAATAGCTTCTATGTACTTACCCTTTATTATACTATTAGGAAAATATTTTTTCAAATCCCTTTCCTTATTTGTTTTACCCATTTGAAATCAGAATCCCCTAACTAATGGGAGACTGATTACAATGTTATTTCCTTACCTTTTCTTACTTATTTTCTACACTATAAAAAGGGGCTCGACCCTTCTGCATTGACAGAGCTTAAGGCTTTAAGCTTTAACAACTTTTGGAAACTTTACAACTTTAAAACTTTGAACTTCTAAATCCTAAAGTTCAATACTCATACTCTCACATACATACTCTCAATTGAAATACTGTTTCAAACTCTCTGCTCCCTTTTGATACTTTTTGTACTGCTCTACTTGCAACTTGGCTTTTCAAGACTGTTGTTTTACTTATTTGTTTTCCCTGAAACTGGTATGTTTCAATTTTGATTTCAACTCCTTCCCTATGTGCTTACTCTACAGCTGTCATGTTCTTGCCTACTTTGTTGTTCATATTCTGTATTAAACATGTTACTTTCTTTTATGTTTACTGCTTGTTATGAAATCCCCATACCCCCATTCCCTTCTATGTGCTGAGTTATAGTTCACGGCCTGGTAGTATCCAAATTACTGCCTAGGTCTGAACCTGACCTTCAATGGGTCCTAACTCCCCAAATATAGCTAACAGGCTGGTCAGGGATGTGCCACCATGCTAATTGCCGGGCATGACCATTAGCCTGTTATGGCCTCCCCTAATTCCCCCTCTATTGCACTTACACTTGCTCCTTGACTCTAAGTTCTGCCCCTCCCCCCTCCCCTCCTCCTATGAGCCTTGCTTTGGGACCTTGAGTTCCCTCTGAACTTGGACGTTTGAGGGCTGGCCCTTCCATACTGCACTCTAATTCTGTAATATATTTGGGTTGTAAGCACTACTCGGAGCCCTTTGAGACTCTTCGGAACATTGACATATCCCAAATAAGAGAAAGGCTTTGGAAATCTGATCTTCGGAAGTTGGTTTATTTCATATTTCAGACTAGGAGTCCGAATTAGGCTCTCCTTGGTTGGAATATTAATTTCTGATGTAATTTACTCTTTGTGGATTCATTCAAGTTGTAATAACCTTGTAATAACTTATGGGGTGTATAGTAAAAACAGGGGAGGGTCTCTCATGTTATGCATATAGGGTAGATATCATGTTTTAGGTCTTATTTCTGTAATCACAACATTTCTCGCTTATGTATATACATATAGAGATCCTACCTATAAGTCATTTCATTATTGCATATAGAGATCCTGCCTATAGGTTTTCATATAGAAATCCTGCCTATAGTTTGTTTCATTACTGCATTTAGAAATCCTGCCTATAAGATTGTTTCATTACTGCATTTAGAAATCTTGTCTATAAGATTGTTTCATTATGCATTTAAAAATCTTTCCTATAGGATTGTTTCATTTCAGCATTAGAAATCATGCATATAAGTTCCTGCATATAGAAATCAGGAGTATAGTTATGCTTCTGCCCCTCTACATATACGTCTGTCATTAGGCAAATAATCATAGGTTTAATAATAATCAACTTCATTCTAGATACCATGCCTATAGGACTCCAGCACTTACGTAATTGTCTTAAAACCAACAACGCTTAGAAGTCATGCCTGTAGGGTGTAATCAATTGAGTCGGTTGTGTCTATTTCATCTATGAGTTTAAAATCAGTGGCAAGGTCGTTTGAAATCTACAGAACTTTTGTTTATAAAACCATTGACCCTTCTTTAAAATCAGTACACCTTCTGCATAGTTAGATATCATGTTTATAGGCCTCACCTAGGCAAACTAGTAGGTAATTAATCAACTATACCAGTCTTTAATAATTACAACCAGCAGACAGGTCTAGTTCGGACTTCTTATCTAAAAATATGTGATAAATCAGCCACCTCTTTAACGTTTAATTAATGACCTAACCATTACCTATAATTCATGCTAAATAATTTGTTGCTTTGAATGAGGAGGCATATTTGAGACTTTAACTGTTATGTGATTCCCCTTTTACTACTTTATGTGTTTTATTTGTCGCACTAGATTTTTGTCCTTTTTAAAATTCTGAAAAGCCAATCTCCCTTACCTTTAGGATTAGTAGTCCCAACTGTCTCCGGGACTGATAGGATTTGGGCGGGTAATAGCATGCAATAAGTAACAAGACCATTCAGTGATTTAATACCTTAACGGGGTGGGTAAGGGTAGGCATGGATATGATGACCACGCGATAACACCACGTGTATAAATGGTTAACGGGTGTTGCGTGGGGTGATCCATGCTATTTATAAACCTAGGAACCCCCTCCCTCCCTCTTTACTTGTTTATTTTCCTTCTTTCTCGAATTTTTTATATAAAAGCTATTAATTTTCAGTTCTTAAAACTCTTTCTTTTACTTCAATCCTTTAAAGAAAAATCTTTTTTAGATATTTAATTTCTAGCACTGTTTTTTTCCAAACCTCCACCTCTTTTACTCCTTTGTTTGATTATTTGTACCAATTATTTGACCCCCTTTCTGCACTTATATATCCTTTAAACAATTATAAAATCGCCTATTTCTAAACTTCCACATGCTTTTAACTTTATACTTCCCTTGTTGCAATCGTTATGTGGAAACTGTCTTGTTTTCTTACTAGTTGTTTACATTAAAAGTCACAATTGTAGCACGGCTGGGAACCACACTAGTGGATATTGGGGAGTGCCTAACACCTTCCCTCCGAGATAATTTCAAGCCCTTAGCCGTTCTCCAGTTCTTCTTCTCTTTTAATTTCTTAGTGTCCTTATGCACTTGATCATTAGGTGACGACTCTTCTAAATTGCAAACCCAATTCCCAAAAGGAAAAGAGTTGTCCGCCCAAATGTCATAAACCCGATTTCACCTTATAAAAAGGGGGCATCGACAGCATGGCGACTCTGCTGGGGATTTTCTTTAGGATTTTAACATTTCATGTTATTTGTGACTTTACTGCCTCTTTATTGCCTTTATTTAATGCCTTTATCTCTTTTCTACTACAAAACTGACTTGGCTCTTTGTTTCTTTTCTTTATTTCTTTCTTTTACTGTTTTCCTTCAATACTGTTGTAATTATGAGCAATTATTATAATCATTACTTTATTAACGTGCAAATATGTGACAACTTGTTTCATTCTTGTAATTTCATATTCAACATTATATTCCACTCGTGCCAAACAAAATACCATAGCAACGCTTATAATGAGTGGTTGCGCCCATCCGATATTATCACCCCCTAAATTTGGCAAAGGCGTATTTGTGGTAAAACTTGTTGATCAGTGGTGCAGTTGACGGTTCCGTGCCTTTCTCTCTTGAGTTGTTCGCTCAAAGGTACCAGTCTAGCACCCCCATAGAAACCTTACTCTATTTAATTGTGCATGCATCACTGTCAAACCTAGCCGAGTCAGTTATGTTGTCCACATAATGACTCTTTAAGACAGCCTCGTCCAAAGTCCATTGGGTTTCCTTGGAACTCAAACGGACATTACCACGTCTGTGCATTTATTTGGAAAACTAAATGCTGCTTATGCCAATTATTGATATTTAAATAGTCGGGTATGGCGGAGGTAAGGGCCTAACACTTTGTTTTGTATAAAATGAGGCACGAAGTCCCCAGATTCGGCATGGTAACCAACATCCACCCAAGGTTTCTAAACTGGTGGGAAGACCTTCAATCCAGTGATCAAACTCTCGTTCACAAATATTTGGGAAACTTGCCCTCTCTTCTGGAAATCCAACCCGACAACAAAATCATAGAGGCTGCAACTCTATTCTGGGATGGCTCTGTGTTCCGCTTTGGGGACCTTGAAATGACATCTCTACTCGAGGAAATAGGAGGACTAGCTGGTATCCCATGGCAAATGCCGGGTTTGCTTATGCCAGAAAAATGCAAGGGTAGGGGTTTTCTCAAAATGATGGGACTAAAAAAGAACACAGACCTAACCTGCTTGAAGGATTCCTACATTCCTTTTGACTATTTGTACGAAAGATACGGCCATAGCAAGTCTTACCTCACTTACCCAGATGAATTCACCCTCACATCATTAGGGCATATCCACATAAGAGTCTTCGTCTTTATGTTCTGCTTTTTGGGGATGATAGTATTTCCTATGAAGAAGTCTAGGATCCATACCAGACTGGCCATGGTCACCAAGACTTTAGTGGAGGGAATTGGCGGGCAGCCTTTCAGCATAGTAGCTATGATCATTGCGAAAATATATTGAGCCCTGGAAAATTGTCAATAAGGGGCCAAACACTTTGAGGGTTGTAACTTACTGCTCCAACTCTGGCTCATGGAGCTCCTCCAAAGAGGTAAATATTATCAAGATATTCTGCGTAGAGACTGGGATGATCATATCACCTTCTATCAACCCAGGCGAATGAACTATATGCCTAACATGTTTGTCCAACCAGAAGATGCTAAAGGGTGGGTAGAGTTGTTCGAGAATCTGAAAGAGGACCAAATGCAATGGATGTTCGAATGGTTCCCTACTGAAGAGTTCATTGTCCGATCTCGGGATGCACCGTCTCTTATACTCATCGGTCTGGGAGGAACTTATCCTTATGTCCCTTTTCGAGTCATGAGGCAGGCGGGAAAAAAGCAGGTTATACCAAGGATCGACAAAATGAGTCACTTCAGGGCCGACTTTCAAGAAGACGATAGTCCATACAAATGTCAAGCTCAGCATATGTGGCACTGCAAAATCATCCTGGGAAAGGATTCCATAGAAACAGACATGTACCATACTGGTTATACTCCATACTATCCAAGCTGGTTGGAAGACGATCATAGTAAGTTAGGACAACCCGAGTTTGTTCGAGGCCACAGGGTCATCAATGAAAAGGCTGAAGTACAGGTTAAGTACAACCAATTGTGCAAGAGGATACGGGAATGCAAAAGTGAGCACCAGGAAATTCAAGAAGCCCATCAAAAGCTGATTGAAGAATGGAAAGATATGGCTGTCAGCACCAACAAGCAGCTGGGGTATTTGGAGCGGGGTTTAGTAGAGCTAGAAAGGAAGTGCATCCAGAGGATTGAAACTGCCACAATGCTGAGGGAAACGAAGGAGGTCACTTGGCTAGAGCCTACTTGCTGATGGGACTACGTGAGTTGGTGAAGCTATTCGATTGAGCTAAAGGTGCCGAGTCTGGGAAGGTCCTTCGGGGACCAAGTAGTTAGGAGTCTTTTCTTTGTTTTAAATGTAATAATGCCAATGGCCATTAGTGACATTTTATTTTTTGCTATTTTAGTGTCATTTTGGGATTTGTTTTGTTCTTATCAATAAAATGAGACATTTAGCATTATAAGTTCCCCAAATCAACTTGTCGCTAGGCCTACCTCAGGCACAACGAGGCTCCCAAATTAGGACATGATTTATATTCTTGCACTATGTGTTTAAATATTGCAACGTTTTCTTCTTATGATCCTCACTAACTTGTTACCTTTTTGTTTACTTTTTTTTTATTCCACTTCCCCAAAGGTTAGTTCGTGCACTCTGGCATCATCATCATATTCCACAAGATCCAAGTGCCCTCCGCCTCCTCCTCCTCCGAGTCCTATTAGAAACAAGAACAAGGGAAAAATGAAATATTTGAGCAATATAAGAAAGGAGAACTCAGTTGAAAGGGTAGAGGCTCCTCAAGGTATTCAGGTTTCCAAGGAAAGTGCCTCCCAGGTCGACCAGAAGTTATTGAAATTTCAGGAAGAATTGGACCAAGTTTGGAACTTGGAAAGCTTGTCATTTTCCCTCACTACCCCAAATGTCAACTTCCCCAACACTCAAAAACCCACACCACCACAAAACATCCCAAAACCACAAAATCAACCTGCTCCCCATGACCACTGCAACACATGCCACACTTCAAGCAACACCCCACTGCTCATCCCTGAACTACTAAACTCCACAAATGATCATCACCATAACACCCCCATCTATGTGGAAACCATACCGCACACCATTCAGCCTGCCTCGAGCACACCTGAGTCTGATGAAAAAGACTCTCTTATCAGGAATCTGGCTACAGAACTCAAGAAGCTGACTAGTCGAGTTAAGGGTGTTAAAGGAACCAAGGGGATAGAGGGACTGAATTATGAAGACCTTTGCATTCAACCAGATGTTGAAGTTCCCGAGGGGTACAAATCTCCCAAGTTTGAAATGTTCGATGGCACCGGGGGTTCCAAAGTTCATTTGAGGACATACTGCGACAAGCTGGTCGAAGTAGGAAAAGATGAAAAGATTCACATGAAGCTCTTCATGAGAAGTCTAAAAGGGGATGCTCTATCTTGGTACATTAGCCAAGACCCGAAGAAGTGGTCAAACTGGGTAAGTATGGCGTTCGATTACATGGACAGGTTCAGATTCTACACGGAAAATGCACCAGATGTGTTCTACATCTAGAACATAAAGAAGAAACCTATGGAGACATTCCGCGAGTATGTTACTCGTTGGAGATCGGAAGCTACCAAGGTTAGGCCGGCTTTAGAAGAAGGGAAAATGAACAGGTTTTCCATTCGGGCTCAAGACCCACAATACTACAAAAGGTTGATACTAATTGAAGGCCAAAAATTTTCCGACATCATCAAGCTAGGGGAGAGGATCGAGGAAGGTATTAAAAGTGGTATGGTCACTAACTTTGAAGCATTATAAGCTACCAACAAGGCTCTACAGTCTGGTGGCACGTCCAAGAAAAGGGATGTGAGTGCCGTGATGGTTGCACAAAGAACAAAATCCCTAATAAAATACCAAGCCTACCCAATACCCCCTCTTACATACCAACCTACCACAAATTACCAAGAACTTTTTCCCTCTTACCAAGATCCACCACCTACTTACCAATCATCTCCAACCACACACGTCTACTAAGCCTACAACACCCAAAAAGCCCACTATCAATCACCTCGATAAAATTTCCCTAGACCCAGACCAAACTTCAATCGCAGACCTCCCAAACAATACACCGCCGTTGCCGAGCCAATCGACCAGCTATATGAAAGTCTTAAAGCTACTAGTTACGTCACCCCAATCCCTGCCATAACCCTAAAAAATCCTTCCTAGTGGTCAACCCAAATAAAACATGTGCATACCATTTCGGCATGAAGGGGCATACCATAGATGAATGCCACTCTCTCAAGGATAAGATCCAAGCTTTGATTGACAACTAGATCATCGTGGCAAAGGATCCTGCTCTGAATGTCCGTAACAACTCTCTACCAGACCAGAAGAGTGGAGGTGTTCACATAATCGAGATAGAAGATGACTGGGACCCCAAAGGATCTATCGGATTAATTACTGAAGGTGACGAGCCAAAGAAACCAACAGTCACACTTAATCCGATTGTAGTCCAGATCCAGCCTTCTGGAGACGCTGAAGTGAACGTGTCCATACCATTTGATCTTGAAATACCATCTTCTGCAAAAATTCCAGGGTCGATTGAGGTCGAGTTTGGGTCCCCAAAGGCACCTACGCCATTTGAAGTTGTTATGTTACCTTCCAAAGCAAGGGTACCCATTTTGGTAGAAATGTCGGCCATAGCACCATTCCATACGAAGGCCATCCCTTAGGATTATACAGCCGAGGCGAGGAGAAAAGGGAAAGACAAAACTGTAGAAGCAGTTGCGGCACAGGGCTTGACAAGAACCGGCAGGATTTATACTCTGAAACATTTGGCTGAATCAAGTAAGCAAGCCTCTGGATGGCCGATCGAAACTGGGCCCGATGATCTCTAGAGGAAGATACAAGCAAAGGAGTACTTAGTCATTGATCAATTGAATAAAACACTAGCACAGATATCCATCCTAGCTCTACTGTAAAGCTCCGATGCACATAAGAATGCCTTGTTAAAAGTACTGAGTGAGGCATGTGTACCGAACAACATCATGGGAGGAGAAATGGAAAATATGGTAGGGCAGGTATTGGAGAGTCACAAAATCACTTTCCACGAAGGTGATTTGCCACTGGAAGGTTTAAGCGACAACAAGGTCTTACACATCACTATGCAATGCGAGGATTATTTCATCACCAGGATTTTGATTGACGGAGGGTCTAACCTCAATATTTGTCCATTGGTGACTTTCAGAACATTGGGAAAGAGCCTGCATGAGATCAAGGATGGAGCCATTAATGTCAAAGCTTTCGATGGTTCCCAAACATCCACTATTGGGGAAATCAGTTTTTGTCTGCAAATGGGACCTACTAGGTTCGATGTCGACTTTCAAGTAATAGACATACCACACTACTAAAAAAACCAGCATTTAGCAACGGACAAAATCTGTAGCTAAACTAAAAAATCCGTCGCTAATCTCGTTTAGCGACGGATTATCAAAAGATTATGCTAGCAACGAGCTTTTTAGCGACAGATTAGCGACGACATTCGTAGCTAATTCCAGTTTTTTTTGTAGTGTCAGCATCTTACAACCTGCTATTGGGACGGCCCTAGATCCATGCCATTGGAGCTATGGCATCAACCCTACAGCAGGCGGTGAAGTTTGAGTGGAATTGTCGACGCCCCCTTTTTCTAAAGCGAAATCGGCTTTATGAAATTCGGGAAGACAACTCTATTCTTGTTTGGGAATTGGGTTTTAGAAATTGAATAGTTGCCACCTAATGATTATAGTGCATTAGGACACTTTTAAGAAATAATGGAGATGAAGAACAAGAGTTCGGGTAAGGGCTAGAAATTATCTCGAGGGGAAGGTGTTAGGCACCCCTCAAGATCCACTAGTGTGGTTCCCGGCCATGTTACAATTGTGACTTTAAGCAAGCAAACATAAGTAAACAAGCAAGAATTACAAATACGAGGGGGTTTTCATATAATAGTTGCAAATAATTTGAAACTAAAACGAAGTTAAAGAAGCTGAAATTTAGCGAAGAAAGTAATCTTAAAATTCATAATAAATGAGTGAAGAGAGGGAGAAATTTTACATAATTGCTAGGAGTAGCAATTAAAGAAGCTGAAGTTTGAGAAAAAGTTATTTTTGAAATAAAAATAAACAGGTAAAAGGAGAGGGTTCCTACATTTAAAAACAATATGGATCACCCCACACAACACTCGGTAATCGTTTATACACGTGGTGTTATCGCGTGGTCATCATATCCATATCTACCCTTCCCACCCCATTAAGGTATTAAAGCACGGAATGTCTCGTTACTTATTGCTTGCTAGTACCCGTCCCAATCCTATCAATCCCGAAGGAATTTGGACTACTAGTCCTAAAGGGAGAGGGGTTTGAGGCCTTTTATGAATTTTCAAAGGACAAAATACTAGAGCGTCAATCAAAACACATAATGCAAGTAAAGGGGAAAGCAAATAAGCAAGTAGGGCTGAAATAAGCCTCCTAAAATAAGATAAAGCCATAGAGGTTAGCATGTCTTGCACGTACAGGTTTAGTCTTAAATTAAATTAAAGCGATAAGATGACTGGTTCAACACATATTTTTAGATGGGAAGTCTGCATTAGTCTTACTCGAATGCAGTTGTTTAAGACTGATCCCGTTGATAAGTTAATCCATTTTGTCTATGTGTTGGATAGGACAACTGATTTTCAAACACAAGCTGATTTTAAAAGAAAATTACAGAGTAAGAAATAGGTTTCAGAATAAGGGGTACTGGATTGTTATAAACATGGTTTAACAACTAAAACGAATTTCATAATGAAGACTGGTTAGAAAAAGAGTTGTCAATTTTTTAACAAAAGAACTGAGTTGCAGACTGACTAGAAGAAATTTGTCAGATAAGCACAAAGGAATGACTTTTAGGCTGATTTAAAAAAAATGTTTACCAGAGTTAATGCGAGTAAGTTAAGAAAGAAAAGTCGTTTGTTTTTAGTAAAATTGATATTGTTTTAAACAAGTGAGACAACTCTGCTTTGAAATCCCTATAGGCATGCTTTCTATACGTGATACTTTCCAAATACTAATAGAAGCCTTATAAATAATAATATTTACATATGCCATTTTTATTATTAAACCTAAATATTTGCCTAATGACGTAATTATATGCAGAGATGCAAACCCCTATAGGCATGGTACCTATATGCATAGTTGCAAAATTCAGAAGTTAAATCCTATAGGCATGCTTTCTACGTATGAAGTTGCACAAATTAGAAACAACATCCTATAGGAATATTTTCTACCCTTTGTGTATAAAAGTAACCCCTTCCCTTTTTCACTAAATCCCCATGAGTTTATATAAATTATTACAGCCCAGTAGAACAAAACTGAAATTAAAAGTACATAAAAAATTATCAGCTGCATCCAAGGAACCTAATTCAGACTTAGTGTCTAATAATATAAGATTGAGCCACTTCCGAGATCAAGATTTCCAAAGCCTTATCTTATCTAGGGTGTTTCAGAGATCCAAGGAGTTTCAGGAACCCCAAGCAGTGCTTACACCCAAGATATTAATCAGGATGAGTTATAGTGCAGTGTGGAAGAGCCAACCCTCAAGTGTCCAAGCTCAGAGGGAGCTCAGGGTTCCCAAGGCAAGGCTCACAAGAGAGGGGCAGAACTTAAGTTCTAAGAATGAGTGCAAGTGAAATAGAGGGGGGGAGAGAATGCCAAGGCAGGCTGGTGGCCATACCTAACCATTAGGTAGGCTGGGACACCGCTGACCAAGCCTGTTCAGCCAGCAAATAAGAGCACTGACCTATTGAAGGTCAGACTATGGTCTAGAGAGTGATTAGGACACTGCCAGACCAAGGTCTTAAGCTCAAGATACATATAAAGGGGAAAGGGGAATGGGAATTGAAAGAGTTTAGGACTCAGGGAGTCCAGTCCATATACATGAACAACAATGTCGAGTGTTGTCATGTTTCTGAACCCTAACTCAAAACACAAAAGGAATTGGGGGATAGGGATTCATGTAGGAGCATAGCAAAGAAACAAACTGTCACGACCCCAAACCCGGTCGTGATGGTGCCCAACCCAACGGCTAGGCAAGCCCGACCAAATACGCTCTCAACCCGAGCTTAGAGCTCAAAAACCATTTAATTAGAAATCCTTAATAGATATAAACCAATTATACTGATAGTTATAAAAATATCTAGAAAATCTCACAGAACAACATAACTTCCCAAAGACCTGGGGTCACGAGTCAAAAGCCTCTATCAGAATATCAGAACAATACTGAAAATAAATCTACAAGTCTGAATGTACGCGGAAAGAACAAAACAGTAGAGTAATAAGTGGGAGTGTCGGGTCCTGCGGACGCCAGGCAGCTACATCGATGATCTCAAATGAAACTCTGGATCAGCACAAAGCTCAGCTAAGCTTCCAAATACCTGAATCTGCACACATGGTG
>MU789889.1:0-39776 GCA_026770625.1 Nicotiana glauca
CTCAATATCACGATATCCTGAAGTCAATAAAAATAGCAAAGCACATGCAAGCGTCTCCTCCTCCCTTTTAATTCCCGCAATCTGTAAGTCCATGACAAGTTTGTTGAACGCATCTAAATGATCTTGTAACGAAGTACCTGACCCCATCTTAAATGTGTGAAGACGCCGTTGTAACAACATCCTTGTTGTCACTGATCGGTCTTGGTATAGCCCTTCTAGCTTTTCCCANACGCAGTAATGCCATCATCTGGATCTTCCAGATATCGAAGTTGTTGTGTCCACTGAATCTATCGATTTCAAACTTCATGGAACTCATCTTTGCTTGTTCTTCCTCCTTGGATCGTTAAGGAATCATGTCGCTTTGATACCAATTGTTAGCGGAAACGTAAAAGAAAGAACACAAGATTTAACGTAGTTCGGATCAAAATAATCCTACATCCACCAGAGAACAATTGCCTTTCTATTATTAACAAAGGAAGAGGAGATTTCCCAATTAAACTTAAGAGAATTTCTCTCTTAACTCTCTACTCACTACAATGTATTATATTATTTTTGGGATGGTTTCTACAAATGAAGGAGTGCATCTATTTATAGAGGTAAGGATCTCCTCTTGATGTCATTGGTGACACCAAACTACCTCCTCTTGATGTCATGGGTGGCATCAAAGGAGGAAGCTTCCTCTTAGCATTCATGCCAACTCTTTCCACCAACTCTTCCAATTGGCATGCCATTACTAAACATAAACCAACAACTCTTTCCACCAACTCTTCCAATTGACATGTCATTGTTGACTAAACATAAACCAGCATTTTCATCCCTATTATTCAAGAAGGATGAAGTGAATTATAGGATTCTTATGTATCGTCAAGCCCACTATAGAAACTACACAAACAAAAGGCACGGCATATTCAAATTAATTCAAAGGACATTCTTTCAACAATTTATTAGGAAATATTAATAAGCTGCTATCCTTGCTACATTATTTCCCAAGAGAGTTCTCTGTTTCCTCCTAGGACAGAATGCAAGAGAAGTTTGGGATGGATGAAAAGAAAAAAGTATGGCTTTGAAGAGATTATTGGCTAATTTACTAGTTTCCAAGTAATAGACCCTGTGCTTCTTGGAAACATCTTATGTGTTGAATCAAATCCCCAACTTATTCAAGTAAGATCAAGTAGAGATTCCTCCTTGTCATACATAGGGAGAATTTGTGCAAATGTCATTTCTAGGTAGCCTCAGTTTTCAGAGTTACCAAAGAAAAAAGAGCATTGATAGTGATAGGGCATACACGCATAAAAATGTAGGAAAAGCAGATGGCTGTATAACCTGCACAAGGCGGACATCAAAGGCAGGTCTATTCGCAGGATCCTCTGCTTGGTCGAGTAATCTCTTATGCATGAGCACATCTTCTGCTCTTTCCACATTCACATCCGATGCATATCTGCAGGCATCCAAATTCAGTACCAAAAAACTTAAACTTGTAGAGGCGGAAAATTCCATCAATTACCGAGTAAACCAGTACAAAATTTGACAAAATAAAACAAATGGCCAAAAAACACCGAAAAATGAGGAAAGGTAGGGTTTATGAAGTTAACCGAACAGGGAGGCGATTGAAGTGAAGCCAAAGGTGGTCTTCAAAGCCAGGAAGTTTAACCTCTTCGAGATTCAAATCCTGTAGTCGAGTAAGCACTTGGTTAAACACTTCAACCTTCTGCCTATGTAGCCGGTTTTGTTTCGGCGACGACGGCTCCATCGCTCTGCTTCCGCAACTCTCGTTATCGTCCATCGCCATTCAACAACAACAAAAAACGCATACACACAATTGCAAAAACTCCTCTTCTCTGGAACGGATTAAAAAAAGTTCAAGTAACTATAGAGTAGCTATAGAAAGTAGTTTCCATAAGTTGAGTGATGAAACAAATGGAATGGATTTTGAGTTGATTTGATGGCTAAATACGAGAAAGGGGAGAGCGACAAATAGTTTTAGGGAAAAGATGGAGGAGAGAGAAGGGAGAAGATTCCGTTTTTCTAGTTATACTGTGGGTGCGGGGCTGGGCTTTATTAGTGCTTACGAAGGTGGCATTGGAAAAGAAAGGTATCGCTCCTCCATTCTTTAACCAGTGGGGTCCCCATTTCGTGGTGAGCTTATCCTTTTATGAGATCGGACCAACCCATTTTTATTATTGTATATCTATGGATAAAAGAAATTGGTGATTATTACTTATAAAAGAAAATAGAGAACAAAATAGAGGAATCCAATAAATGGAATTTAAAATTATGACATTTTCTTCAATGAACTTTCTGTTGTTACTTCTAAATTTAATATTGCCTTTAACTTTTCTTCTTTGTTTTGGTTAGCCGGAAAAAAGAAATCGTTTGATGTATAAGATATTTTATGTTCACACAGGATTCGAGAAGATATATTAAAAATCTTAGTTAGCATATTAAAATTTTAAATATAGGATATCATAGTTTTTTCCAATTTATTTTACTAATATATTCCACACATTAATATGTCTCACAGAAGCGGTCAAAAATGGATATTCATGTTAATTCACTTTATAAGGTAACTAAATTACAAAGGATATCAATGTAATCAAGGAATTACTATTATTCTATTTCTACCACGTATACTTACCTAAAAGAGAAAAGTTTATAATTATGGTTACTATAACATTGTATCTAACAGTTGTTGTCAAGTGAATGTTCATATTAGTTCACTTTACAGCTAAATTACAAAGATTTCTTTTTTAAAATTTAGAGGGGATTTTTTTAGGGGGAGGAGGAGGGGAGAAATTGTAAAGTGGAAAATGGAATCCTCACCAACAAAGTAAAAGTTTAGGTAGTCAACCAATTGAGCTATTAAAATTTTCTAAATTACAAAAATTATATATTATTATAATATAATCTAGAAATTATAATGACCATAACTACTTGCCTAAAAGAGATGAATTTAATTATTAAGCTACAATTGGATGTTCTTCATTGTTGTACCTTAATGGTGTGTACCATAGGAATATTCAGGCATATCCAAGTGATGAAGATATTCTTGAGCAACAAGGGTGTAAAAATTAAAAAACGTTTCTTGAGCGCAAATCCAAAAATGATGAGGTGGAATCCACATGATATCATGACCAGTATGACTTTGTAAAATGAGAAGACTAATAAAATAAGTATAAGAAATGAAAAGAATAGTATTATCATCTTGCTTTGGTTCAGAGATCAGCGCGACGACCATATGGTACTGTTGTGGCAAAACGAAGCCGCTAGATACTATGTAGTATATTATCTGTGTTCTACTGACAACATATTCGACTGTTTCTAAATTTGTATAAACTAATCCAATAATGTTTAAAGTTGGATTAAAAAAAGTAAGTGTCTTTTCATCATGAGTGACGCTTATTTTATTTTATTTTATTTTATTTAGGCTTTCGCTAGTGGCTTAAAATCACTTTAGTGGCTGTTTTAAGAGCTACCCATCTAAATTATTAAGTTGATGCAGACATTGTTCATCTTCAAAGTCAGTGACTTTCGCTAATGGCTTACAATCACTTTAGTATGCTGTTTTAAGAGGTGCCATATACTAACAAGTATTTTGGTGAAGTGATAAGTATGCATTTATCCTAACTAGATGTCTCGAGATTGAGTCTAAAGTATAAAGTTATTTTTTTTAAGGAGCGCTTTATCCCAATGTAGAACTTTTCGTGCTTGAATCTAGATTTTATCGGATCTCAATACTAATACCGAACATCAAATGGGAAACCTAAAATAGTCAATTTATATTTCGTAAATGGACTATTATAGGATATTTTTACTACTCTTGTCAAGTTTTGACGAGAAGTCAAACATAAATTTATCTTTAAAAGCAAATTACTTTTAGGTGAAAATCACTCTCTTCATCTTAATTTTGTGTGTGTGAGGGAGAGAGAAAAACATTATAGTATATTATTTTCTTCAACAAGTGGAGCACTACTATTAGGTTAGAAAAGATTTACCACACTATGTTTAAGTGATCATAAATTGAGTTAAAATCACATATTAAAACAATGGTTTATTAATATAATTCAATATAAAAATTAAATATTAGAAATCCATTAGTTTAATTTTTCATCTTTTTTTCGGAAGCAGATTCAAGCGGATGACCAGGTGAAGAGATAGAGGTGAGATCAAAGAGTCATCAATCAAATACAAAAGGCAGATGGATAGTCAAAAGCCATCAATATTGTGCTGTACTGCGCCTTAATTAGTTAAGACCTGAAATTCATTTCCATGTTTAATGGGAATGGTGTCATCAAAATGTCACCATTTAGTTTCTATTTTTAGGTTTTCAAGTTCCAATTAATTACAATATTTTAATGCCACTCTTAACATCTTTACCGACATCCATTGCACCTAGAAATAGAACAGGTGACCACATGAAAAAGAAAATGGATTAAGAAATGGAGATATCGTATCGTTGCCTATCTACTTTCGTCGTCGACACCCACATGGTCAGCCTTATTAATATCGGCCTTATATTTTAATTTGTTAATTCAAAATTTTAATATTTATTCTTATTAAAAGAAATGATTAATTTTGTTGATTGAAATTAGTAATTTTTAGTCATTACAAGTTGTAAATATTTGACTATAGTTATAATTTTTATTTAGAATTATATTTTTCAAGCCTAAAAAATCAATATAATATTTAAGTTTGGCTATTTGTATTTGCAAAGTTATTCGTGTCAACAGCCCAGCACCCCTCTGTCTTATGTTTTTTATAGTTACTTGTTGAAATTATTGAGGTATAATTTTCAAATATTAATATAATATGAGATAACTTATACAAATTCATATTAATAATTAATCACTCTCTCATATTTCTTGTTCATGTCTACAATGGTTTCCATCATTTAACTTTGTGGCATTTATGTTTTTCCTCCTCGTAATCTACGTTGGTCTATATAAGGAAAACTACATAAATTAGCAACAATTTTTTAATGTACGTACCACTAATCCTTCCCAATGGTTTGTTGTTGATTTAGGGTTGTTGATAGTTTTTCCTTTCCTGTTTTTTTTTAACGATATATTTTTAATTAATTTTAAAGTTTTAAATATTATGATTTCTTACCTAGTTCAAAAAAGGAAGATTTAAGGAACAATAATTGATTTAAAATTTCTAAATATTAGAAAACAATTTTAAATATCGATTTTGTCCAATATCAACTCTATTTTAAAGAAGCAAAAAGACGAACGATATTTCGCGAAAGGACCTTCGTACTTTTAATATAGTATAGATAGATAGATAGATAGATAGATATAGATTTGAGAAAAAATTTAAAGAAAAACGTTAAACTTCTAACTAAAGAGGATAGCTTAATGACCAATATGTAATGTGACAATTCGACTAGCACTGGTGCAGGTATGGATTTCCACAATTTTCCACAATTCTTGATTAAGTAGATTTCTAACAATCCAATCTACAGTAAAATTATAAACATAAGTGTATCAAAGAGAAGAGACAAACATGACTGTGTCCTTCAAACTCCAAAGGTTTTACAAATGAGAGCAGTTGATAACCTTTTTGCAAATTAACTATAAAGGTACATTTGAAAATTATTGGAATGGGTTTGTTGGGAAAAGAGGTCATCAAAGCGCCACCTCCTGAAAGTGTATCCTCTTAATTTGACACAAATTTTGGCTGAAGTTAGTCCGCCTATATATGCATGCATGGTCTCGTGTGTGTTCCGTTTGAAATTTAAAAGCAATTAAGGATTATTTGTCGAGGGTGGGTGGGGGTGGGTTGGGGTTATCCACGTTGTGTGTGAATGAAAAGCAATAAGATTCAATGTGATCTTTTAGAGAAAAAAAAGGAGGAGCAAAAGAAATGTTTATAGCATAACGCTTTATAATTGTATCTTATGATGCTATTCTACTCACATAAAATTTAGAAAGGTAAATGATTAAGGCTATGATTTATCTAACAGATAATTAGTGATATATCATTTCTGTATAAGGTCAAATTTTGCCATTGCGACAACAGCGATCCATGACTAAACAATAGTCGTAGTGAGGGTACGACCTCAGAAGGTCGGAGCGAAAACGTGCTCCTAAGTCTCGTCGTCCCCTCGAAGACACGTGACCTATCTTTATATTATTTTATTGTTTCGAGGGGGTTCTCCTGTTATGTAAAGGAGGATCCCAATATTGTAAAGGGGGATCAGATCTTTTCTAATACAAGCTCTCTCTCTCTCTCTCTTTTTCTCTCTCTACCTTTTACTCTCTAGAACACTCAGTCTATTAAAAGCAATAAGAGATATTATTCACATTTCTAGGTCTTATTATTTTCGATTATGATTTACCTTTGATCTATTTTTTTTTATTGTATTTGCTTGCAAAGTTTTTATTAACTTTCGAGTCAAACAATTTGGCGCCGTCTGTGGGGATTTCGGCAATCGAAATCATAGTTTGCACCTAGAATCTCAAGAACAAACCACCCTCCTTCACACCCTATTGGAATAAAAAAAGGCAGAAAATGACTCAAGATCGAAAGCAATAGCAGGTGTCACAACCAACCTCATTGGCCCCTCAACGAGGCAGGTAGAGAAAATATCTTGAGCACAACACCTGACAGCACTCAAGAAGGAGAAATCTCACCCTCTCCATCTGAATATCTGACGAACTTGCACGAAAAAGGAGCTTCCACGTCTGTAGTCAAAGAAACGCCACCCCCGGTAGTCAAAAAGCTACTGGAGGAATGGCTGAAGAACACCCTAGGCAGCTTGCTCGAAAAATCGTCCCAAAACAACACTAAAAGCCCGCTGACGACGGACACTGCTACTACCAGTGAACACGATATTGTACGTACAAACAACAACCACTCCAATGACCAGACCAACAATGGCACACTTGCAGCCATCCTTAAAAAATGGAGGAAATGGAAAGCGAAAATAAGGCACTTTGGGATCTAATGAAAGAGCATCAAGAAAGGATAGACAAGATTCCCAGCGCTCCTAAGTTACTACCAAAGCGCGACGTGGGAAGATTCATCGAACAACCATACATCGAAGAAGTTGCACCTCACCCGATCCCAAAAACCTTCAAAATGCCTCCTTACTTAAGGATATATGACGGGAAGACAGACCCCGAAGACCACCTGATCCACTATGTGACTGCTGTGAAGGGTAACGATCTGTCAAAGGAACAAGTACCATCCGTACTGCTGAAAAANCATGCAGAAGCAAAGAAAGCGGAGGCCAGGGTCAACGATATCTTCGTTGTCCGACAAACCACAGGTGAGGGACTCAGGGACTTCCTGGCCAGATTCAACAGGGTAAGGATGAGCCTACCAAATGTATCGGAAGGCATGGCGGTCGCAGCTTTCCAAAACAGGCTGAGCAGAGATGGTTCAAGAGCAACAAAAAAGCTACTGAGCCGACTCATAATGTATCCCCCCACCACATGGGAGGAAATTCACAACGCCTACTGTGACGAGGTACGAGCAGATGAGGATGACCTCAACGGACCAACCCAGCGGCTCACGGCGATACAGTCAGAAGCAAGGAGAGATCGACGCAGCGAGGGCCAGCGGGAATAATCCTTGCGTTTCAATAAAGAAAGGCACCAGCCTTACACCAGATCCTTGCATCCACCACTGCCAAGACACACAGAAGCACTTCAGCGACATGTCGCCCCACTCCATAACGAAAGAGGTATGCCCCATTTATTATCTGCCCATAACTTTTGCGTGTCTCCTTCAGAAATAGTGTACGCACTGGAGAAGCTGGGCACCAAAGTACAATGGCCGCAGAAAATGAAATCAGACCCCGCCACAAGGAAGTCAGGCGTCCTGTGCGAGTTCCACCAGGAACGAGGGCACATAATCGAATATTGCATAGGGCTATGGCAGGAGGTAGTCAGAGTGCTGAACCAAGGATACCTGAGGGAGATGCTCAGCGATAAAGGAAAGATCAATTTCGCACGAGGGCGGGAACAACCTTAGGGACCGCCAAAGCCACCTTCGCCAGCACGTATATTAACATGATCGTCGGAGGAGGCGACGATTCAGCAATCAACCATGTAAAATTCACCACCTCATGCAAATTAAAACGAACAATCGCCCATGAACGATATGACGACTTCGAAGAAAGTATCACCTTCGATAAGTCTGATGACGACTGTTTGTCTTTTCCTCATTACGATGCTTTAGTCATAACTTTACGTATTGCTGATACTGATGTAAAGAGGATCATGGTTGATGATGGAAGCGACGCTTGTATTATCCATCCAAGAGTCCTCACGCAAATGAGGCTCGAAGATAGGATAATACCACGATGCATAACACTAACCGGTTTTAACAATGCAGTGGAACGAACCTCCGGGGAGGTATCATTGCCGATTTTAGCAAGTGGAGTTACACTGGAAACCATTTTCCACGTCATGAACCAAGAAATAGCCTACAACGCCATCATAGGACGCCCATGGATACACGCCATGCGTGCAGTACCCTCAAGCTTCTAGCAAGTAATCAAGTTCCCTACCCCTTGGGGATTATTTAGCATTCGAGGCGAGCCGCGCACAGCACAAGAATGCTACCAAATCTCTCAAGACTGCTCATGCACCAAACATTTGAAAGGAGCAAGTGCGGAGGCATAGCAATCAGCCATGTCGGGGACTAAGGTCGACCCTACGACGGAAGCCATCAAAGATTCGGATATCGTAGAATCCTGCAAAGCAACGGTCGAGGATCTCGACCTAGTACAACTAGACAGCACCGACCACACGAAGAAAGCCTACATCGGACACAACCTCTGCGACCCAAGTAAGTACCATGAATTCATAACTAACCACGCAGATCTTTTTGCTTTTTCTCCTTCGGATATGCCGGGGATACCAAGAGACATCGCCACCCACAAGCTGAACGTCGACCCACTATATCTGCCCGTGCAGCAAGTTAGAAGGAAGTTCAACGCCGTAATCAACGAGGCCGTCAGCGAAGAGGTAGATAAGCTACTGGCCAACGGGTCCATAAGGGAATCAAAATATCCCTAATGGGTCGCCAATGTCGTGATGGTCAAAAAGAAAAATGGGAAATAGAGGATGCGTTGATTTCACCGACCTTAACAAAGCATGCTCGAAGGACTCGTTCCCGTTACCCCACATCGGCCAATTGATCGACGCCACATCGGGACATGAGCTGCTAAGCTTCTTGGATGCCTACTCCGGCTACAACCAAATCATGATGGCCGAGGAGGACCAAGAGAAAACAACGTTCATCACCCACCAGGGGACATATTGCTACAAGGTGATGCCCTTCGGACTCAAAAATGCAGGGGCGACATATCAGAGACTAGTTACCAGAATGTTCAAAGAACATCTTGGCAAGACCATGGAGGTATACATCGACGATATGCTGGTAAAATCGGCAAACAAAGAAGACTACCTTGACCATCTGAAGGAAACCTTTGAGATATTGCGGTAGTATGGGATGAAATTGAACCCAGAAAAGTGCGCCTTTAGCGTAGCATCAGGGAAGTTCTTGGGGTTCCTCGTATCACAACGAGATATCGAAGTCAACCCGGACCAGATCAAGTCAATAGATGCAATACCTAAGACCTTGAACAGCAAAAAACATGTACAAAAGTTGACGTGGCGAATAGCCGCCCTATCCAGGTTCATCTCGCGATCCTCCGACAGGTGCCATAAATTTTTTAACATATTGAGAAAAGATCACGGACTACAATGGAACGAAGAATGTGTCGAGGCTTTGAAAAATTAAAAGAATACCTGTCTTTGCCACCATTGCTAGTTAAGGCGAACCCTTGCTAGTATACCTGGCAGTGTCCGAAGTTGCTGTCAGCGCAGTCCTGGTCCGTGAAAACAAAGGTACGCAATCTCCTATTTATTATATCAGCAAAACCTTAGTGGACGCTGAAACACGGTATCCACAACTCGAGAAGCTCGCCCTAGCACTGGTCGTAACTTTACGAAAGCTTAGACCTTACTTTCAGTGCCACCCCATAAAAGTTATAACGACCTTCCCCCTGAGAAGCATCCTACACAAGCCCGAGTTGTCGGGCAGGCTCGCGAGATAGGCCATAGAGCTCAGTGAGCACAACATATCCTACCACCCAAGAAATGCCATCAAGTCGCAGGTACTTGCAGATTTTAGTACAGAGATTTTGCCAGAACTAGAGGCCATTCGCGCCACTCCTAGTGCCGATCTCTGGACCCTCTGTACTGATGGCACTTCCAACGCCTCAGGATCGGGACTGGGACTCTTACTCGAGGTCCCCATGGGAAAAATAATTTGCCAGTCCATACGATGCTCCGAGATGTCTAACAACGAGGCCGAGTACGAGGCTGTGATTGCAGGTATAAGGTTAGCCATCAAGTACGGAGCTCGACAACTCATCCTCCATTGCGATTCTCAACTCATGGTAAATCAGGTCACCGGGACTTACCAGATCAAGGAACAGAGGCTGCAGAAATATCAGTCAGAAATTCACAAGTTGATGCCCGAATTCGATGAGTGCCGCCTGGAACAAACCCCGAAAGCGCAGAACGTCGAAGCAGACGGCCTAGCCAAGTTGGCTGCAGCCACCAAAAACATCAGCGAGGGAAATACAATCACCCTACTCCATTTAGCCATAGATCACACTGAGGTACTCTCTTTAAATCTAACTTGGGACTGGCGCAACCAGTTTATCTCCTATCTGCAGGACGGGACACTCCCACTCGACAAAAAGGCAGCCAAAAAGCTCCGCGTATAGGCCGCCTGATACTTCCTAATAAATCACGATCTGTACAAAAGAACATTTGGCGGACCCCTCGATAAGTACTTAGGGCACCAAACAAGGCAAGTACTCGAAGAGGTATATGAGGGTCACTGTGGCGCACATACAGGTAATCGCACTCTTGTCCGTTGCATCATCCGTGTCGGGTACTACTGGCCCACAATGAAAAAGGAAGCAGCAGAGTATGTTTGCAGGTGCGAACAATGCCAAAAGTATGCCCCCATAATACATCAACCAGGAGAGCCCCTACACTCAGTAACATCACCTTGGCCCTTCATCAAATGGGTAATGGACATAATCGGCCCCCTGCCAGCAGGGCGAGGAAAGGTACGATTTCTGTTAGTTTTGACTGACTACTTCTCCAAATGGGTAGAAGCAGGTGCGTACGCCCAAATACGCGAACAGGAAGTCATCACATTCATATGGAAAAACATCATATGCCGCTTTGGCATACCCAAAGAAAGCAGCTGCGACAACGGCCCACAATTTATCTGCAAAAAGATAACGGAGTTCTGTGACAAATGGCATATCAAATGGATACTCTCTACGCCATATCATCCCTCCGCCAACGACCAAGCAAAAATATCCAACAAAACAATATTGAACATTCTTAAGAAGAAACTCGAAGAAGCCAAAGGGCTCTGGACCGAATTACTACAAGAGGTACTCTGGGCATACCGGATAACGCCCAAGTCCAGCACAGGATAAACACCGTACTCGCTGGTCTACGAAACCGATGCGGTTATATCAGTCAAATTCGGAGAACTGAGCCTGAGATATTCACACACCAGCGGACCAGACAACGACATGGGTAGGCTTCAAGACCTCGACGAAGCCGAAGAATGAAAAGATATGGCCCACATAAGAATGACAGCTCAGAAGCAGCAGGTCGAAAGGTATTACAACAAAAAAGCCAAAATACGACCTCTCAAAGTAGGAGACTACGTCCTCAAATCCAAAACCTTGGCGTCAAAATACTCGAGTGAAGGGAAACTGGGCACCAATTGGAGCGTGCCATATAAAATCACAGCAGATGCAGGAAGAAGAGCATTCCAGTTGGAAACAATGGAAGGAAAAACACTCTAGAACAACTAGAATGTCGCCCACCTCAAATACTTCCACTTTTGAAGGGCGTCTCCCGAGTCGTACTCTTTTTCCCTTACCTAATTTTTGTCCCAATTGGGTTTTCTCGGGGAGGTTTTTAACGAGGCAGCGAAGGGGACACCCAGGGGTGTATGGAGACAGGTTTATCATACCGGCCATTCGACGCATTTCTCCAGCCCGATATAATAAAGGGACTAGCCTAGTTGAGTCTCCATTATGTAAGCGGCTAAGGCCACCTTCTCCATTATGAAAGAGGCTAAGGCCACCTTCTCCATTATGTAAGCGGCTAAGGCCACCTTCTCCATTATGAAAGCAACTAAGGCTACCTTCTCCATTATGTAAGCGGCTAAGGCCACCTTCTCTATTATGAAAGCAGCTAAGGCCACCTTCTCCATTATGTAAGCGGCTAAGGACACCTTCTCCATTATGTAAGCGGCTAAGGCCACCGCCAATGATCGTCGACCATGCTCATCGACGACGGATAACACTCCAACGACAGTTAAAGTCATATTCTATGAGCCAAAGGCCATCGCCAATGATCGTTTACCTGGCTCGACGATGGCGGATAACACTTCAACAACAGTTGAAGTCATATCCTACGGGCTAAAGTCCACCACCAATGATCGTCGACCCCGCTCGACGATGACGGATAACACTTCAACGACAGTTGAAGTTACATCCTATGCGCCAAAGGCTATCGCCAATGATCGTCGACCCCGCTCGATGACGACGGATAACACTTCAACGATAGTTGAAGTTACATCTTACGGGCCAAAGGCCATTGCCAATGATCGTCGACTCCACTCGACGACGACGGATAACACTTCAATGACAGTTGAAGTTACATTCTATGCACCAAAGGCCATCGCCAATGATCGTCGACCCCGCTCGACGATGATGGATAACACTTCAATGACAGTTGAAGTTACATCCTATGGGCCAAAGGTCATCGCCAATGATCGTCGACCGCGCTCGACGATGACGGATAACGCTCCAACAAAAGTTAAAATTACATCCTACATGCCAAAAGTTGTCACAATCGATGCTCCGGCCAAGCCCCACAGTGACGAACAATGTATAGAATAAAGAACAACACAAAAGAATAGCAACACAAGTATAAATCTTTGACCATAACAAAAATTATGTACACTTAGTCCCACGGAGGACTCCTGTTACATTCCAAAAATAAAAAATGCAAAATCTATACAAGTCCTAAAGGGCCTCGCCAGGTTTATCATCGCCATCCGCTCGACTCCCTTCTCGATTATCACGGTAAGCCTCATTAAACCATGAGCCAGACTCAAGCCGGTTGACGTCCTCCGAAGTATAACCCTCTCGGTCAGGAGAGTCAAAGCTGTACCCACAAGCTGCACGGGCGGCACGAGCCTCGCGCCAATGCTCTTGGACTTCCTCCTCAGAGGCACGTTCCACAACAAGAAGTTTTTTATACACCTCCAATTTAGCTTCCGCATATATCCATATCTCGTGCGCATCTTGGGCCTCGTCCCCGAACCGTGGCAAGGGAGTACGCTTGAGGACGTCGATCTCAACCGCCTTAGTTGCAAGCTCGGCTGTCAAAGCCGCCACCCTACTATGAAGATCAGCTACCTCCGCCGCCACTCCGCGGCTGAGCTCCAACTATTCCTCCCTTAGCTTGTAGAGTGATTCCAGCTCGCTATTACGAGCCACCACCCTCATCAACGCCTCATCCGCTTTCTCCAGCTCCGCCGCCCTGTGGTTCAATTTTGCCTCCCTCTGTTCAAGGCCCTCCCGAAAAACCTGGAATTTTGGATCCTGTCGGAAAAGATCCGCCACCGCTTGATGCTTGGAGAGGTACCGTTTATACCTATTCACCATCTTATAAAAAACGGTCGCTTTCTTCTCCTCGCAGTGCCTTCTCTCTGCTTCCAAAACCAGGGTCTAAAAAAAGAAGAAGAAAAGAATGTATAAACACACATGTGAGTTAGTACGCATCAAAATCAATTACATAACATACGGAAGAACGGAGAAGTCACCTGCAACGCCATACCAGTAACTCGCCAAGATAGCTCCGCGTTGCTGACAACACTCAGCACCTCGCGTTCAGGGGCACCACACAGTAGGGCCATCTCCAGTGCATCCCGCTCGCTGAGCTACAACAAGTTGTAAGCCCCTGGAATCCCGATGCGACAGCCAGATCCGTCTGCCGTCATCTCCACACGTGCAGGGTCTTCCGCCATCTCACCCATGTTCCCGTGGGCGACCTCAGCAGTTGTCCCCCCAGCTTCGCCACCAACAAGGAGCGATGAGCCGCCCTCGACAACACGAGTCAAGCTGGTACCAATATTAGCGCGTATCTGATTGGCCAGCCTCTCCGAACGGATGGCGTCGACCATAACGACGGGCCTAGTTGTTTGACGAGGCACGTCCCTCTCTTCATCTCCCGTCGCCACTGCCTTGCCCGTTTTGAGCCTCCTCCTTTTTCTCTCCTCGGGCTCCTCGCCCTCAGAAGGCTTGTCCACAGGTTGCAGAGATAACATCGACGGCCTCTCCTCACTTGCAGCCACTTCGGCGGGAGCTGCCTCTTGTAAAGAGGCTACGGTCATCCCTTCCCTAACAGATGCATAAAGTATCTCCTGCACGGCCTGACCAACATCTGATCGGGAGGAGGTGGGTGTCGTCGCCCTCCTCTTAGGAGCACTTCAACATGTCAACAAAAGTGATTTAACTGACAAAGTTTGCGAAAACGATTACCTAAAGTCGAGGAAATACCTAAAAGGATCGCAAAGCCGTAAAGTTCAATGAATTCTGCCCACTTAAGGGTATCCTCCTCTAGAGGCAGCGGATCGGATACCCACTGCTTAATATCGGTTATGAACCGAGGGAGTGTAAGCTATCGCTGCAAGATCACAGAAAAACCATAAGGATGATATAATCGGAACCACTAAAGTCAAGTACAATAAGTGATTCTACGAATAAGAATACTTACGTCTCGAATTCCACCTCTCAGGGAATCCGATGGGATTGGACACCAGGTGTTCCGTCCTGATAAAGAAATATCTGCGCCAATATCCCCGGTTAGGCCGATCGTCGGTTTGCACGATCAACCCCTTTGAGCCACAATTTTTTAAATGCAGCATGGTACCCCTCAGATAGCTGGCGCTGAATAGCTGCAAAAGGTAGTGGACAGAGACCTCCAATCCAGCCAACTCTGCATACGTAGATACTACCCTAAACACCTTTAGGGTATACAGAGTGAGTTGAGTGGGACACATGTTATAGAAACGGCAAAGCTCTTCCGCCAATGGAAGAAGGGGGAGGCCATAGCCGATAAAAAAAGGGTATTCTTAGAAAGTACAGTACCCCGGTCTGTGGGTGTTCGCGTAATCCTCCCCCGCCAGAACCATCTCCACATGAGTAAGTATATCATACGACGTACGAAGAAGGTCCAAATCAACTTGTTTTAACTCATATTTCTCCCAAGGTTGTTCGGGAGAATCCCGTTGAAAGTCCCTCATAACAAGGAGTTGCTTTGGGAGTACGTTATTTACAGTGAGAGGGGTGAGATCCTCCCCTTTCTCTCCCTTATTACCGCCGGACGGAGGCGGTACGTCATATGATTTATTATTGCGATCCCCTGAAGTGTTATCATGTTTAGATTTCGTCATGATTTTTGATTGAGAAACGATGTGTTACACACCCACGAATATATTTTACAGAAGCTATGGGTTTTCGTAAAAAGGAAACGTTTTCCTTGAAATAGTCGGAAATTTTTTGCAAATGATCCAAAGCTAGGTTAAATTGAACCCTCTCCCTATTTATAGGGATGGGTAGCGTTGAAATTGAAGAGGCAAAACCCAAACAGGCGCGGGAAACCAGGCATCAGAACACATTTTGTATTTCCTCAGGAACACTCGTAATGGTGACGCTTGCATACGGTGACGTCATTTCAGAGAAGGGTTTGCGCGCTAATGTATCAACATATTCAAATGGTCTTCATCTCCAAACATGATCAAAATTTTCCCAGTTCACAGTTCGTGGTTTCGTCCATCGGTGATGCACTTCTTTACGTCACCCACGAACGGGGTGACTAACTGTATAGGGTCAAATTCTGCCCATTGCGACAACAGCGACCCATGACTAAGCAATAGTCGTAGTGATGGTACGACCTCAGAAGGTCGGAGCGAAAACGTGCTCCTAAGTCTCGTCGTCCCCTCGAGGACACGTGACCTATCTTTGTATTATTTTATTGTTTCGAGGGGGTTCTCCTATTATATAAAGGAGGATCCCAATATTGTAAAGGGGGATCAGATCTTTTCTAATACAAGCTCTCTCTCTCTCTCTACCTTTTACTCTCTAGAACACTCAATCTATTAAAAACAATAAGAGATATTATTTGCATTTATAGGTCTTATTATTTTTGATTACGATTTACCTTTGATCTATTTTTTTGACTGTATTTGCTTGCAAAGTATTTATTAACTCTCGAGTCAAACAATTTCAAATGTTAAAACTCTAATTTACTCTGTTATTTGAATATTTATTCTCCAGAAACAAACAAAGTTTGAATTTAGATATACAAATGGGCTTGAAATTCGTCAAAACAAGGGAGAAATTCAAAAATAGCCAGATTTACCACTGGTCGTTGAAAAATAGCCAAGTTTCAAAAGTCATCGAAATGTAGCCACTTTAAATCTGAGCGAAAACACTGTTCAAAATCCGAAAAAATACGTCCGCAAATTTTACGGGAGTTCAAGTATAATTATGCTGGAACTCCAACAAATTTTACGGGAGTTCCAGCAAGTATAATTGTCCAGTATAATATATTGTAGTTTGGAGTACTGGTGCTCCAGTCTCCCGCAAATTTTACAGGAGTTAGCAAAGTATACCGGTCCAGCATAATATGCTGGAGTTCGTATACAAATGCACTAGAACTCCCGTATATTATACTGGATCGGTCCCTGTTGCAGCAAAATAGTGGCTATTTTTTATTGATTTGGTAAACACTGACTATTTTTCATTGACCAGTGTGAAAACTGGCTATACCATGATATTTTAACTCAAAACAATGCAAAATAGCCAATGGGCTCGCAGCTCGACGACATTCCATTTGAACTGGGAGATGGTATTCGGTTCTGAGTCCACCCAATAGGAGGTATGAGATTTTTACATGTTTGGTTATTCTTTAAGAACTATTCTCATAAATGATAGTAGGTATTGTTTATTTCAAAAAGAGCATAATTTTTTACTTTTCTAGCACTTTCACATTAATAACTCTATTAACTAAGGGATTCCTCTACATTAATGCAGTTTTTACTCAATTTCCTTTTCGCTCACTTTTCCATAATTTTTTTTTCTCTTCCATAAATAACACTTACCCAAATATATCAAAGATTCAAGCAGAATGTCTCAAAAGTAATTCCCTTTGTACAATGAGAATTTCAATATTTTTTTTCTTTTTTGAGTTTTAAAACTTTTTCTGTATAATTTTATTTTAACTCAAAATATACCTTTAATATATTTCAAGTATATTATATTTTGATAATTTACAATGTAAATATTCCATCAATATGTCATACATATATATATATATATATGTGTGTGTGTGTGTGTATGTGTGTGTGTGTGTGTATGTATGTATACCACATATATAAATTATATGTATATACATTATAATAAATTATTATATTGATATTATTCAAAGTATATTGCTAGCATATACCTTACATATAATTTAATCTAAAATATTAAGATGCCACTAATATGTATATAGAAGAAAATAAATATGTCACACGTACTATTTATATACGAATAATTTATACAAATATGCATGTTATATCAGTGCAAAATATAAATGGCATATTGATAATATCTATTTGAAGATAAGTAAGTTTATAAATAACATATGCATATATACATGATTTTTCCTAAAAAAAATACATGATTTAAAATATACCATAAACTTACATTATATTTTTTTCACGAAATATATATATTTTATTTCATTGGAATATACAAATATATAATTTTGTTAGGATTAAGTTGAATAAAACAGTCCATGTATAAAAAGGAAAAAATTTATTATAGAATGGATCAATGATACATATTTAAATATAAAAATGTATATAAACAACATAAGCATATATACATGACTTTTCCTCCGAATATATGATTTATAATGTATATATATACCACAAACATACATTATAATTTTTACATAAAATATATGTATTTTATTTCATCAGTATAAAGATGTATAATTTGCTATATTACATTATATAAAAAGTTCCATGTATGGAAAGGAAAAAATCTGTTACGGAATGGCTTGGTTTCTACGAAATCATAAAACATGTTATGGGATGGAGAGAAACAATAGGGAAAAATATTAAATAGTAGGACTGCCTTTTTAAATAACTTGATTCTTGCTGATTTGATTTAAATTAAATCTGCTATATGTATAAATATTTTACTACCATATTTGTTATTATTAATTAATGCTAATCTTTTGTATAATATTTTTAATAGTGTGCTATAAATGGAAGTAGCCCTATATTTATGTGATTCGAAGCTCGAGGAGGAGAAATTAAACGAAGTCGATTCAAGATTAGAACCGGATCGCTGCTATATATTAAGCTCTCATTTGACTATATATTTTGGTTATTTTTTCCACAAAAAAATTGAAAATAATATTTGTTCATGGAATATGATTAGATTTTGAACAAATTTCAAGTTTCCAAAAAATGGTTTAGGGTAGTTTTTGGGAATTTTTTTTCTTCCACTCACAAAAATTTAACTTCTTTTCAAATGAAATGCATGTCCAAACACAACTTCAACTCAAAAAATATTATTTTACAGAACTTCATATGCTCTTTTTTTAAGTTTCAACGAAATCTATGTCCAAACGCTATCTAAATAGCTAACTTATGCAGATTATGTTGGAATTTAGGATTTATAGTTATTGGTTTTAGTATGAAAGGATAGCAGCTTCACCCAAGCTGTAAATAAAGACAAGAAGACTTGAATCCAAATTGCATGTGATGGTATACTCCTCTTATAAGGTAAAAAATTACCTTCATGGATATTTACACATAGGGTGGAAAAACGGTTCAAAGAAAAAAGTTAACTACCCATATTATCCACTAAAAAACGGGTTGGATAATGAACTGTTTGAAAACGGGTCAAATATGGATAAGAACCATATTATCCATTTAGAAAATGGATAACTAATGAGTAACCAATGGATAACCAATGGGTCTAACTTTTACATTTGTAAAGCCTCAAATTGGGGGTTCCTCAAGTTAGACAGACTAAGAATCTCCAAAAGTGATCATATACAAAAAGTCATGGATAATATGGGTAACCCATATTATCCGCCGGTTAATTTATTTTTTATCCGTATTAAATATGGATCGGGTCGGATAATTGATCCATTTTTTAGTATCCGTTTTTAACCCGAACCATATCCGACCTGATCCCCCATTTGTCACTCCTATTTACACATTAAAATTATTTTTAAAATTGACTGAATTTTACCTGGTACCTCTAATTGTTGGATCTTAAGGGCACCTCCAACCTTGCACCATTTTTAACACCAAAATGGTGCAAAGTAACTGCAATCCATTACACTATTTTTTACATCATAACAGAATATTCCCTTAATATTCTTCGTTCTCTTCTATATTATATTATTTTCTTTATAAAATAAATTTATTTTTTTCATATTTATCCCATATAATTCATATTTCTTTCTTATATAATCAGTTAATATAAAATTATTTTATACCTTTAATTTTTAAATAAATATAAATTGTAAGCAAATATTATACATTATACATATTAATGTATAATTCAAATAAAAATGAGATCATTGATAAGATAATTAAATAAATATTATATTATGGTAATATTTAGTTTATTTTTACATAAATATTCAACTTACAAAATTAGTATGTTGCTTCCATAAATGCTCTATTAATGTATTACGAAGTACAATATGAGTATTTTTGTCCTTATCAGAGTTTGAGACTCCTACTCCTGATTCACCTCTAATATCATCTTCTAACTTATCATCATTTTCACTAAATTTGAATGACGATCTTGCAGGTGATTTCACATCATGACAACGACCTATTGGGGGTGAAAAAAGCAAAATTAAAGAGAAAAATCGATGAAGGTGTTTCATCGGCTATGAAAATGGTCCAATCAGAAAACAATCGGCTTGTTGAATTGTTGGCAAAGTCAAATGCAGACAGACATCGAGATATGGAGAGAAAAGATAGAGCTTTGAAACTAAAAGAACTGAAAGAAGAAAATAAAATTTTGTTCTCGAATTTAGATTCTATTGATGATCCAAATATTCATGAATTTATTCGACAAGAACAAAACGAATAATGGATAAAAGAAATCAACAATTTTAACAGCCACAACCACAACAATCCTCTGCCACATACACTCAATATTTTAATGATATTGATGGATCTGGAAGCGATCTTCCAGATTACTAGATTATTATTGTAATTTTTTCATCCCTTTATGTTATACAATTTATTTTAAATTTAATCTATGTCAGTCACTATTGTATTAAATATTTATTTTTATGATAATCAATGATCATTGTGTTATTTATTAACAACATATTTTTTTCAGTTTTGTAATTTTTATTTTTTTATATTTATATATTTTTATACAATTATAATTTAAAATAAAACTAACTTACAATTTTATAAAAAATAAAATATACAAAAATTAATATATAAAAATTATACACCTAAATTAAAATATAAAATTAATATTATAAAGATATTACATAAAAACTATAATTAATGTCAAAATTATAATATGTTAAATTAAAAGTGTTATATAGTAAAAGATAATATTAAATAATGGTGAATAGTAATAGTGTTGATGAATAGTGTTACACCAAATTTGGTGTAACCCTATTCACACACCAAAATGGTGTAAGAAATGGTGTTGGGTTAGAGCAAGAAACATCAAATCTTACACTAAATTGGTATTTGGTGTCAAAATTGGTGTTGGGTTGGAGATAGTCTAACAAGCCTCTAATAGTCCAGAAATACTAAGGGCTTACTCCGAGAATTTGAGATATATATTCAATTTATTTCCCTCTGGGAGCCAGAAACATAAAAAGAAAAAAAATCAGCATTAGGCAAACAGTCAGCCAGTTTCAATGTTTATATTATATAATTAATTATATAGAATTATACATATATTATATATTTACCGACAATCTTTAATTTAAGATATATGTGGGTGGCTATATGGGTTAATTATATGAAATGGGTTAATTCTAGGAAAAAACAGAAGGAGTAAACAAAAGGTTTCCTTGTTCTAAAGGCTAGCCAGTTTATGGGATGTCGGTGATCATCACGAGAGATTTTAAATGAGGTTTAGGGATGGGATCAAACTCGCTTCCAGTAAGCCAATATTGTGCTTTTTCTCTTTTTCTGCATAAATAGATATCGGGCCATTTTCAGTTAATTTATGGATAATTCTTTTCTGCAACACTCTTTATGGCCACAATGGACCAAATGGGGTTATTACTTTAAAATCACACCCAAATTAGAGTATGTGCGCTAATCTTATGCCAAAATTGCCTTTCCCTTTTGTGACGACCTGATCCGTCGTCTCATGTGTTACTGCTTCTTTTTCCCCATTTATTGTTTCTTCATGTTTCGTTATCGGTTTGTGGTGTGTGAGAGTTGATTTGGATTGGTTTTGATAAGAAGTGAGATACTTAGTCTCTTTAAGGAAGACTTGGTTTGGAAAAGTCAACCGGATATTGACTTATGAGTTAGAGGGCTCGGATGTGATTTCCGGTGATTTAATTAGCTTCGGGGGATGATTTGTGACTTAGGAGCACGATCGGAATTGATTTTGGAGGTCCGGTGTAGAATTAGGCTTGAATTGGCGAAGTTAGTATTTTGGCGAATTCCGGTTGGTAGGTGAGATTTTGATCCTGGGGTCGGAATGGAATTCCGACAGTTGCAGTAGCTTCGTTAGGCGATTTTGGATGTGTGGGTAAAATTTCAGGTAATTCGGAGGTGTTTTGGTTGGGTTTTTGATCGAATGTGCATTCCGGAAGTTTTTAAGAAATATAGGCTTGAATCCGATGTGAATTAATAATTTTAGTATTGTTTGATGTGTTTTGATGATTGGAACAAGTTCGTATGATATTTTGGGATATGTTGGTGCCTTTGGTTGAGGTCCCGGGGGCCTCGGGGTGATTTCGGATGGCTAACCGGAAGTTTTGAACTTGAATTTGCTGCAGAAAATTTCATAGCTGTTGCAGACCAAAATTGGTCTTCGCGTTCGCAGTCTTTGGTACGCGTTCGCGAAAGGATATTTTGCAGACCATCGCGTTCGCGTGGGTAGCTTCGCGTTCGCGTAGAAGGGGTCATGCCAAGTTTGTTCAACGCGTTAGCGGCATTGGGCCCGCGTTCGCGTAAGGAGAGAAACCTGTGCATCGTGTTCGCGGTATATGGAACGCGTTCACGTAGTTGGAAGTCCTGAAGCATCGCGTTCGCGGATTGGGAGCCGCGTTCCCGTAGAGTAAATTCTTGGTCAACGATTTTTGTTCATCGCGGACGCGGGGGTGTTGACCGCGTTCGCGTAGGGTTAAAATTGGGCGAACAGAAGGGTTTTTATATTATTTCATCTGCGAAGCTTGGACCATTTTCCTCTATTGTTGAGCACCTTAAGAGCTTTTTGGTATAAATTGAAGAGGATTTTGACGGGAATTGATTGGAGGTAAGTCTCATGACCTGAAAACATCATTTTATAGAAGAATCAACCTTTAATTCTTGGAAATTTGGGTAAAAATTGGAAGAAATAGGGCTTGGTTTTTTAAATGAATATTTGGGATTTGAAGGGGCATTTGAACTCCGATTTTGGTAAATTTGATATGTATGGACTCGTGGTGAGACGAGGAATCCGGTAATATAAGTTTTGTAATTTTTCGAGAAGTGAGTCCGGGACTCGGATTTTGCTAGTTTTGAGATTTTTGCTATTTTTCGATTGTTTTCGATTGGTTAGTGTCCCATTTGCATATTGTGATGTATTCGCTTTGATTTTGGATAGATTCGACGCGCGTGGAGGCCTTTGAGGGGCAAAGGCATCGCGAGCTAGAGTTTTCACCGGTTCGAGGTGAGTAATACTTGTAAATGATATCATGAGGGTTTGAAACCCCGGATTTGCACATCATAGTGCTGTATTGAGGTGACTTGCACGCCGATTATGAGCGTGGGGTAGAGCACCATTGGGGATTGTGACTTGGTTCGTGCCGGTTGTTGATTTTGCCGCGTATTTGACTGAAACTACTTGTCATTATCATAATTTGGGCTAATTGCCATGTTTGGGCTTCGTGCCAACTATGTGAATCCTTCAGGGATAGATATCACTATTTTTGCATTACTTTGAATATTATTTGATCTCAGTCCAAGGTTTTAACTACTGTTTCGCAAACTCAGCCATCTTTCTAAGATTTGAAAACTTAAACAACATTTTATTGACGTTTTTGAGCTGAGAACTATGATTTTAATAGTGCCCAAGTGGCTTATGTGCATTTCTGGACTAAGCATGGATCGGGCTGTGCGTCGTAGCAGTGTTATATGTGCATTTGTGGACTAAGGATGGATCGGACTGCACGCCGCAGCGGTGTGATATTGATATTGGGCTTGGGCTGTAGGAGCCCCTCCGGAGTCTGAATCCCCACAGTGAGCGCGGGTACCCAAATGGATCGGGCTGCGCGTCGCAGCGGTCTTATGTATTGCATTGCATTCATGCATTGGTTCCTGTTTGTACTACGTGTCATGCCATTCAGCACTCTCATTTCATTGGCATCCATGCTACTTCTTGCATTGTTTACCAGATACCCTGGTGTTAATTATTAGTGGAGTGCTGTGCCCGATGGGCTGACTTATATGCTAATTTGCACTATCTGATTTCGTATTCATTTGCTTAACTGTTGAAAAAGATATTATCAAAAGAGGTTTTAACTGAGCCCAGGTATTTTCTAAAGGATTTCACGGTTTTACTGTTTTCTCAAAAGGTTGCACTGTTCTGTATAGCATGATGGAGTGCCTTACGTGATTTCTTGCTGCTCAGTTATTATTTACTCTCATTACTCACTGAGTTGGAGTACTCACTTTACTCCCTGCACCTCGCGTGCAGTTGCAGGTATTGTTCACCCTGTAGCAGGTTATTAGCTGATTGAAGGTATTACTATGGTAGCTGAGCAAGGTGACCGCCAGCGTTCGCGGCACCGAGTTCCTTCCTCTTGATTTCCAGATTTTGTTCTATGCATTACAAACTTTGTAGTTGTAATAAAAAAAAAATCTTCTAGATGCTCGTGACTTGTGACACCCCGACCGGGCTGTGTTGGGTTGTAAATATCAGTTATTAATGCCATTAAGTTGTATTTATCCATTCATTTATGTTTAATAATTATTAAAGAGATGAATTGGGTTAGTTGGGTAGCCTTGTCTTCACGAGAGGTGCCATCACGACCGGGTTTACAAATGGGGTCGTGACAAGTTGGTATCAGAGCCTAGGTTACTAGGTCTCACGAGTCATGAGAAGGTTTAGTAGAGTCTCGCGGATTGGTACGGAGACGTCTGTATTTATCCTCGAGAGGCTGCAGAACCCTTAGGAAAACTTCACATTCTTGAATTCTTATCGTGCGTCCTTGATTCAGCTTGAAAAGAAACTCTTGAAATTCCTTCCACACGTCTATGTGCGCACTTGAGCGCTCAATATTATATGTGTCTTGATGGCTTGTGATTCCCCGATCAAGGGGAGAGATGTAATCTCCGTGAATTTGATATTGGGCCAGTCTGGAGGACTTGAGGCCGAATTTTGCCTATGGCTTGAGCACTGAGGTGCTGATTGTGCAAGCAAGTGTTTCGAACTTATATGTTCAGTATTGTCCTTATTAGCCGGAATGGCAGTTGGATATCCATGTGATGAGTATGTTAGTGTTGCAAGGTGTATTTATATGCCTTAGTAGTGACGAAGAAGTCTGCTGGATAGTAGGTGAACTGATAATGTTTGATTCCTATTATAATTTGATATGTAGCCAGAATTATAGGTGCGTGAAGAATATTTCGTGTTTCCCAGTTGGAAAGTGAAGTGCAATATATGTGGTGGTATGAGTTCAGACTCAGGAAGACTAACTTGACTGTGTAACATATATGATGGTGGAAGGGATGGTGAAGTACTAAATTGAGGGGAAGCAGGTGGGTTATCTCCTGCGGAGTGTTATTAAGTGGTATGATCCTTTTGTGTATGTTAGAAGATCTCATGTGTAATTGAAGGGTACGTGTTGAAATTTGATAAAATCGGGTCTCTCAAGAGGGTGGACTCAACTGATGTGGGGATGAATGTGAGATTTGTAGAGGATTACGGTACTAGATGGTCTGTGTTTTCACAAACTAGTGCATGATTTGAGTTTAACCTCACTATGATATTGTGGCATCATTAGGGTAAAAGTATTATGGGTTATTGAGTGTGTCCTGATATATGGCTTCGAGCCAAGTTGGGGAGGTTGTTGTTGATTAGCTGATTGCACGGTTATGTGCTATGTGGGTTCCGTTTTGAGGTATGTTGGCGGATCAGTCCGGGTTGCAGAAATTGAGCCAAGGATGGCACGAGTGAAACAAAATTTTGACAAAGGTTATATGGTGCTTCGTAGATGTGAGAAAATAATAAGATATTTTGAGCTGTTGTTGATAAAGAATGCTCACTGTATAGAGAAGGAAGATGTTTGTTTGTATTGGAATTAGATCATATCCTGCGGTGTCATAGTGCTAATAAGGCACGAGGGGTTCTGTTCGTTAAGTCAGGCAATTTGCAGTTTGAATAAGAGTGAATGACTCTCGAGAATGGTTTTATTGTGTTCAAGATTCTACATGTAACAATCAGGTGTCTCAAGGTTGTGTATGTGGTCAGAGACCGTGTTTTCATCAGAAAAATGTCGAGGCTTGTGGTATTTTTATGTCGGTTATGGGATCCTATGTATCAGTATCTGGAAGGTTATGGTAACAAATTCAGATTTGCAGGAAGTTCTTCAAGTAAAGTATTCTGGAGTGTGGTATTTCTGGGAACAGCTGAGAAAGTTTTCGGTGGTCTATGGGTCTTAGACAGGGTGGTCTTATGTTCGAGTCTCGTGTGGTAAGCCTGGATTGAGGCATTGTGATGCTATAGCGAGGGAGAAATATCAAGTTGATGATGAATCAGAAGGAAAATCGGATAGATGGAATAGCTTGATAGTAGACCGAATCAGTATGGTAAGGGTATGATTAATTCTTCGTATATGTTCGAGGTAATGAGCTTTTACAGGCATTTTGCAGCAATGCTCTTGAGTTTTGACAGCTTGCTCAGCTTGGTTTGGATAGAAGGATTCAGTCCTGGCAGTTTAGCTTGTGCGAATGGAATTGGCAGAGATGTTCTTGTTGGGTTTTACCGTGGTTTGGAGATGAATATATTTTCTATGGGTATGCGAAGCATGGGATGTGTAATTATTCTTCTTCCTAATGGAATCAGCGAAAATTCTTGATTGGATGAATTACAATTCAGTTCTGAAAAGGAGTTCATAAAATTCTTAGGCAACAGGTAGCCTCAGGTAGTCAAGGAAATGGTACTGCTGAATGGGAGTGATTTGACGAGAGTATATGTCTCGGAAGAAGGGTAATGTGATTAGACTGATGATACTACATTAGTATTGCGGTGCTTTCTAGCTAGATCGACTGCTGATATTTGAGTGTGTTTGATGGCACACGGGAGTTTTAAAATATCTTTCGTGGAATGATTGGGTACTTGAGGTGTAATATGTATTCATACTTTGGAATTTGGGATCAAGTACAGTAATTCGTGTGCTATATGGAGTTAGAGACTGGGAGTTCTCAGGTACAAACTATGTAGTGATTGTGGATCATGTGTATTGGTACCGTTAGTGGCTATTAGGATTTGGAGGCCCGAGTGGATCTTTCTTTGGTTGGTATATTAGATTTTGGATATGATATTGGGGCGCAGACTGGTTGTCTCAGTGTTGGCTTATTCTAGACTATTGTGCTATGGGCTATGTCGGAAAACACCATAGGTTGCGTGGCGAGGTGCATCGAATTATGTTATAGCAGAGTGGGTTGTATTCCAAAGACCAGCGGATGACTAGGAAGGATTTTTTTTCTTAATTGGGGCTTCGTGGCGAATGTCAGTGCAGAGGTTTCTACCATTGATTCAGTTTCGGTGCTGAGGGACTTTTCGGATGCGTTTCTTGTGGTCGGGCATGTCGCCGGGCGAGGTTGTGGATTTCGGTATTGATTTGGCACCGGGCACCGTATCGTACGGCTCCGGCAGGAGTTATAGTAGTGGAAGGAATAGTTTTAGGTTTCTTGGTATTGAGTTCGTTGGTAGGCCGATATGGCTACACATTTAGTTTGAGTTAGCTTGGTTGGCCATGAGTAGTATTATTGAGGGATAGATTGAATCTATCGTTATTGATCTTGTTAGTGATCTGGGGAGATCTATGAGTTGCTTTTTTGTGCTGCGAGACGTTATGATTTGCTGGTTATGGGCACATGTGGTGCGGTTCTATTGGGGATTCATAGTGAAAGTCGAGCGGGCAGAGTAATGGAGTGTTGGCCATGACCTATCGGGTTGCGTGTCGTATGTTATTTGTTTCACCGTGGGTGTAATGAATTTATTTGGGCTCAGATATCAAATTGTGCGCGGCTGTCGATTTTGAGCATAGTGACTTGAGGTGTTCATGTGTAACAACGTTTGTATAGGATTGCGCATTGTGGCGAGGCCACGTGGAGATATGACCCTTTGGGGTAGATTCAGGTATTATATATTTCTATGATGTGAGACGGGGTCTCCGCCTCTTGTGGTAATGGTATTGATAAACTTGAGGCACAACTCTTTCATTTGAGTCATCTGTCATGATTTGAGTATGTTCAGACTTTTTCTTATTGGTGCGTGTATTATGTAAGTTGTCGCTTAGGCCTGTGTTGAGGTGTCATATCACCAGAGTGGTGTGTTGGATTCGAGGTGATTGTTGGAGTCATTAATGAATACGGATAGATTTGATCTCAGCTTGTTAGAAGGATAATATCGAGGTTTGGCCCCGAAATCTGTTGTGATATTAGTCAAAGGGAAGTGGCTTCATGAATGGTTGATCTGAGTAATGGTTACGGTTTATCGTCTGTTTCACTTGTTGTTGGCAGTATATGAAAGTGTTGGAATAAGACTTTAGCTAATAAAAGGTTTTATATCGGTATGTGGTTATTGTGGGCAACTGCTGTGAATAGAGGCTACCGTTTCGAGTGTTTAGATTATGTGGTATATCATATGATTTTACCTGAGGTTGTAGGTATGGGTTATTACAGCTGGTTCGGACTTATTCTGAGTATAGATGTGAGGTTCTGGTCTTGTGTGTAATTTCAAAAAGTGCACTGTGGTTCTGCGGGTCATGGTCTAGATGAGTTGTGAGATTTCAGCTATGTTGTGTTATCAGACCTATGCGAGATAGGGTGACATGGGATCACCCCGGGTATGTGCTTGGTAAGGTTATTCAGCTATTGGCGGGCTTCTAGGACAAATCTAGGTACGCTCGAGGACAAACGTTTGTTTAAGTTGGGGAGGATGTGATGACCTGACCTGTTGTCTTATGTGTTACTGCTCCGTTTTCTCCATTTATAGCTTCTTCATGTTTCGTTATTGGTTTGTGGTGTGTGAGAGTTGATTTGGATTGGTTTTTATAAGAAGTGAGACACTTAGTCTCTTTAAGGAAGACTTGGTTTGGAAAAGTCAACCGGATGTTGACTTATGAGTTAGAGGGCTCGGATGTGATTTTCGGTGATTCGGTTAGCTTCGGGGGATGATTTTTGACGTAGGAGCGCGATCGAAATTGATTTTGGAGGTCCGGTGTAGAATTAGGCTTGAATTGGCGAAGTTAGTATTTTGGCAAATTCCGGTTGGTAGGTGAGATTTTGATCCGGGGGTCGGAATGGAATTCCGACAGTTGCATTAGCTTCGTTAGGTGATTTTGGATGTGCGGGTAAACTTTTAGGTCATTCGGAGGTGTTTTGGTTGGGTTTTTGATCGAATGTGCATTATGAAAGTTTTTAAGAAACATAGGCTTGAATCCGATGTGAATTGATAATTTTAGTATTGTTTGATGTGTTTTGATGATTGGAACAAGTTCGTATGATGTTTTGGGATATGTTGGTGCCTTTGGTTGAGGTCCCGGGGGCCTCGGGGTGATTTCGGATGGCTAACCGGAAGTTTTGAACTTGAATTTGCTGCAGAAAATTTCATAGCTGTTGCAGACCAAAATTGGTCTTCGCATTCGCAGTCTTTGGTATGCGTTCGCGAAAGGATATTTTGGAGACCATCGCGTTCGCGTGGGTAGATTCACGTTCACGTAGAAGGGGCCATGCTAAGTTTTTTCAATGCGTTAGCGACATTGGGCCTGCGTTCGCGTAAGGAGAGAAACCTGTGCATCGCGTTCGCGGTATATGGAATGCGTTCGTGTAGTTGGAGGTTCTGAAGCATCGCGTTCGCGGACTGGGAGCCGCGTTCGCGTAGAGTAAATTCTTGGTCAACGATTTTTGTTCATCGCAGATGTGAGCACGTGATTTTTGCCCTAAGTGAATGATTCCAAAATTCAAACAAAAAGATTTCTTTATTATTTTACAATTTTGTGAATTCCGTCTTATTTTTTGTTAATTGTTTGAATTTTTATTTGTGCATTTTAATTCATATGAAAGATATAAAAAAAAATAAGCTTGACATTTGCATTTAGGATCTAATTTCATATTTTAGGATTAATTAGTAGTTAAGTTATTTTTAGAATATAATATGAAAAAAATAACAAAAATAGTCCATTTTTGCATTTCTAATTGATAATTGTTGAATTTGTCATGAAATAGATTTTTAAACTATTTTAGGGATTAATTAGCTTAATTTTGGAAATAAATTATGTTTCATCTTAATTTTTTACATTTTTATAAAATCAGGAAAAATACAAAACGAAATACTTAAATATAACATGAAATAAAAAGAAAGAAAACAAAGAGAACAAGTAAAGAAGAAATTTGGGCCATGTTTGAAAGCAAAAATACCAGCCCAGGTCAGTCGCCCCAAGCCTAAAACCATAACCCTCACCCGGCCTGCCCCCACATAATCCAAACGACGTCGTTTGGTCGTTTTAATCTGGACCGTCGAGGTTGATTAGATCAACGGCCAGGAACTGAGGACCAAATGATATATAATGGTCGGATTTACCCTACCCCCCGTCTCGTCTCCCTCATCACACCCCAAACTAAAGCCTGTAACGCCGCCCTACCCCCGCCGTGCTCCGCCACCGGAAATCACCTCACGGTGGCGGCCGGCGTCCTTTTCCTCCCAAAAATACACCATAGAACCCTCTCACTCTCCTCTTTCCAACCCCCAACATAATTTCACTCAAATCTCGGCCAAACGTTTCGAATCTTCAATCGAAACTCTCTGGCCAAAACGTTACTTCGTCCTTTTCCGCCCAAAAATACACCGTAGAACACTCTCACCATCCTCTATCAAACCTCCAAAGCCCCGTCCCTAAAATCTGACTGGAATACTTCGAATCTTAAATCGAAGTTTTCCGGCAAAACCCTAGTTCTTCCAAACTCCACCAAATCGATGTCTCAGGGCCTCCTTAACCTCCTCGTGAAGAATCAGCAGTCTATAATACTCTAATTTCATTGGGGGTCGTCCAATTTTTGAATCTGAAAATGGCCGGTGAGTTTTCCTTAGTATTTCTTCGTAATTAATTAGTTGTTTTAATTAGTTGGAGTGTAATTTTTTTTGTTTTCTATATTTTCTGTGCTTATTTGGTTCATTTTGGGTCATAATAGTTAATCACTTGAATCAATCCATCTCATCTTATCTCATTCTAAGTTTAGGTTTAATTGTTTTGTTTTTGATTATTAGCCATAACTCAGTAAGTATTCTGCCCTTTGTTCTGATTTTTTAAAGTATAGATGATAATCTTCGTTTTGATTCTATTAGCATAATTTTTTTTATGATTAAATTTGTTTTAGTATAATTGTTCTTCACTTCAGTATTACTCCTTTATTTTTAATCGTTCCAAGTTTTTGATTAATTAAGTTTGTTTAGGGTGATTTAAGGTCTGCTTGGTTAATAGCTGATTATCTAGAATAGAGTAAGAGGTTTATTTTTAGTCTAGTAAATTTTAGAATAAAATAACGGTAATATAGGTAATCCATAAATAGAAACACAAATTAGAATTTTCTAGATCCTTCTAGAATAGCGCTTAGTTCAGATTTTAGTAAATTTAGGATAGTAACTTGAAACACAAGTTAGAAAACAAGGGACTAAATGAGTGAAACTGAATAAATAAAAGAAGGACTAATATGCAAAGTATGAAAATCGGATAAAGCCTCATGTGTGCCTATAAAAGGGCATGCCCTTGCCTTCATTTGCAAGTTTTTTAGCTCTAAAAACTCCCCCCCAAAAAGAGTGTTCTCCAGTTTTTCAGATCTGAAGACTGAAATTCAAAACTCAAAAACAAAAACAATAGAAAACCTTCAAAAATCCAAAAAAGGAACTGCTCCATCAGAAATTTTAGGATAATTTCAACTCTTAGTTAGTGATTCTCATGTTCTAGGCTAATACTTGGCTGCAGGAGATTCAGTTTGTTTACTGAGTTGATTTCGAGTGAATTTGGGTTCCTATAAGCTGATTTTGGTCAAGTGTTGGTCTATTGATGCATTTTCGAGTCAGCTTGGTGTTATTCAAGCTGTTTTGATTGGGTTTTGTGCTTGACTTGGTGTGAAACTTCTACTGGGTCATTTGATATCATTTCACGGGTCGATTTACTACTAATTTTGTTACTGTGGTTTGCTATGTAAATTGACGCTGATCCTCCTCTTTCCTTTTGTTACTTTCCAATTCCAGGTACACACCTTGAGACTCTGTCGATGTAGCTTCACCTGTTGAAACATGAAATGAAATTGAAGCCTCTGCTGTTGAATTGCAGTTTAATGATTCTGTCATATTCTAGATAGTTTTCTGTGGCTTGATTAGTCGTTCATGGTAATTAAAACTCTGTAATCATTTTGGACTGTTTATAGCTCGTGGACTACTAAGCTAATTTGTGTGAGCATGTGAATCTAGTGGTTATTTATTTTCATTTGGTTTAGTTTGTGTTACTAGTATAATGTAGGATAGTGTAGGGTAGCTTAAAGTCGTTTTCAGTAGTTATAAAAATAAAAACAAAGTTCAAATAGATTGCTGCTTCTGTATGTTATTTCAATGTGTCTAATTCTGAGATTATAAGTCCTTTGGGAGAATAATGTTAGTTTGAACAGCAGAATGAATATTGTTAGTGAATAATGTTCGCCTTTAAGAATCCTTAGGAACTTCCCAGTAGTTAATGAACAAAATGATTTGAGCATGAAATTGAACTTCAAATGATCAACATCTCATTAGTTTGAATAACTGTGTATTGTTTTCCTTTGTTATAGTTATTGACAGCACTCAGATCAATTTATATTAGTACCAGTAGCCATTGGGCCTAGTCCACCTGGTTTTTGCAATTAGCCTATCTTCAGGCCATTTGGTTTTGGCACCTTAACAGGCGGCCCAGGACTTGGGCCCAAGCAACATGCTGACTTGCCTTTGCACCTGGGCCATGGTCTCGCCATACAGGCTGCACTCAAGCCCAAAGTGACTGAAGACATGAATTCATATGAGCTCATGGACCCAACCATAATAACCATTGGGTAATATTAAATAATTAGGACTTTTTCTTTATTATTAGAGATAAAATAAAAAGATAAAAAATCATATTTGCTTTAGGTTTTTCCTTTAATTAATAAAAGAGATGAGCCTCGCTAAACAAAACATATAAATTGCGGGTCCCTCGATAAATGGTTATATAAAATACTTAGACTTCGGGATGGGCCGTTTTGCGAATTTCACGGCCTTCCCCAAAGATAATAACGCGATAATCTCTTTAGGCACGCAATTTAAACAATTTTACCTTCCTAATATGGGTGCACATTTATGTGACCCAAATCCAAATCTCAACGAAGTCGAAATGTGTCAAAAACCGCGGGTGCATTTATGTGACGTGGTTCGAGACGTATTTTTACGACTTTGCAATTCTCTTAAAATAATAATAATAAAAGCGGTTCAAAGTTAAAAATACATAAGTCAAAACATGTACTAAAATCAAATAAATAAGACAAATCTAACAGTTGAGCGACAGTGCTAGAACCACGGAACCCGGAAATGCCTAACACCTTCTCCTGGGTTAATAGAATTCCTTACCCGGATTTCTGGTTCGCGGACTGTTAAACAGAGTCAATAATTTCCTCGATTAGGGATTCTAAACCGGTGACTTGGGACACCATAAATCCCAAGTGGCAACTCTGAATTTTAATGACGAATCCCGTTTCTATTGTCCTTTAATTGGAAAAACTCCTTTATACCCTCCCGGGGGTGTAGCGAAAAAAGGAAGTGTGACAGCTCTGGCGACTCCGCCGGGGACGACAAACCTAGAACTTCGGTTTAGGGTTTAATAATTTGAGCTTAGAATAATTTTTATGTTTTGCTTTATCTGATTTTCCTACATGTTTTCCTGCTAAATTTTGCTTTTTACTGCTTTGATATTATTTGAACCGTATATATAAACTGTGTCGAAACCCTTCTCTTCTCACCTCCGGGGATATGCTTACTGGTTGAGACTCCCTATTCTGTTAGTGTCATACCTTGAAATAAGAAAGAGGCCGGACAAGTTACTAATTAAGCCGAACGATCTCGCGGGTCCCCGGTACGTAGCCCCCTCTTCGACTCGAGTTGTACGCTCGAGTACACAGTCTAGAACACATACCCAGGATTTGAACCTAGAATAACTTGACTTCATGCCGGATCCCTAGTAGGAGCGCTTATTTGCATCATGTGCATATGACTTAGGGGACTCAACACAGGGGTTGGGTCCGTCTAGGACAGGTAACCTGAAATGAAAAGACCATCCTGATGCATCTTACGTGTTGCACGTGCATTTATTTGTCTCGGACTTGCATGCTGACCGGCTTTGGAGTATTTGGGAAAATTGAAAAAAGAGAGAGAGAAATTGCACTGTAGAGAGTTAATAATAACCAATGTCAAAATAGTGTCGAAACTCTAACTAATTTTTGAGAAAAATAAAAAAAAAGAAGAAAAGGAAATAATTTTGTTTTCAAAAATGGTTTGTTTTATTGAAATATAAAATACAAAAAGAGTATTGTTTTTCGAAATAGTTTATTTGTCAATGAAGAAGAGTCTTCTTTTCGAAAATAGTTATAGTTTTATTTGCCCGAACTATGCTGGTTTGATTCTCACCGGATGTGAGATACGTAGGCAACCCTCATCGGGTCCAACCACCCTTTTTGCAAAATAGCCAAAAATATCACGATTTTAATTTTTGTCATAAATAAGTCGGGTAAGGCTATTCTTGTCTAAAACAAGCCGAATGTCCCTAAAGGGGCGCTAGAAAGCTGTCTTTGCAAGAATAGCCACCCTGTGTCATTTCTCAACGGTTAGCGGGTACAACCTTAAAATCTTCTCCCGAAGTGCTGAAAGGCCGTATCTGCAAAATCGGTTTTTTATTTTTGAAATTAGAAATTTGAATGAAAAGAATAGTGTCATTTTTTTTCCTTTTTAGGTCAAAATAAGTGATTAAATAACCTTAATAAATGTGCAAGATGAGAATGATTCAAAATGAACCTTTCTCAATCATGAATAAAATTCCTCTGGAGTTGCATCAATGGTGGAACGATCTGGGCAAAGAAGGACAGAGCGAGGTCAACAAATATTTGAAAGGGCTTACTGGTTTATTGTAGATTGCGCCTCGGGGAGACATCATCAGAGCTTTGGTCACATGTTGGGACCCGGCACACAATGTGTTCCATTTCTCGGACTTTGAGCTCACTCCGACCCTAGAGGAAATAACTAGGTACATCGGAAGTGCCGAGGTTCCTTTAAGGCACAAGTACTTGGTTGCCCCGAGAACCGTAGCTATACACAGATTCTTAGACTCTCTGAAGATAATCAGGACGGTTCACAACACGGATTTGGCAAATGGCTTTTGCACCCCACACTTCATATACCACAGATATGGCCACATATGAGGGTTCAATAACCCGGAAAGCAAGATATGTAGCAAAGGAAACCGGCAAAAATGGGAAAAACATAGACGTTTTGCTTTTATGGTGGTCTTTTTGGGGCTTTTGGTCTTCCCAAGGAAGGATGGTAACATCGACATAAAAATCGCTGGGGTTGTCAGCACTTTATTGACTCAAGCCAAAAGCACTCTTGCGCCTATGATATTAGCCAAAATCTTCCGTGCGCTTACAGCCTGCAAAGCTGGAGGAGACTTCTTTGAAGGGTGCAATCTACTGTTGCAAATATGGATGACCGAACACCTGTTCCATCGTCCTCAGTTCCTGAATTATGGGTCTACCGAGTTAACCTGTATAGAGGAATTTTATACGAGGTGTAAGGGGGTCAATTTGCCTGAAGGGTTCACGGGCTGGACAACATACTTTCGGTCCCTCACTGCCAGTCAAATAGAGTGGACTTTTGGATGGTTGCCTGTTGATGAAATCATATATATACCAGCAGCAAGGCCGCATTTCCTCTTGATGGGTCTCAGAAGCATTCAGCCTTACGCCTCGCACCGGGTTTTAAGGCAACTCGGGTGGTGCCAAATAGTACCAAAAGATGGCGATCTTAGTGCTCAGGTAGTTGAGATTAGCCCTGACAGGCAGTTTCTTGAAGCAAGAGTCTGCCAGATCTGGAACGAATGTCAATACTTAAAAGCGGATACTTGCGTGCAGGATCAGGCCAAAGGCGAAGTGTCGCCAGGATACCTTGCTTGGTATAGGAGAGAATATGAGCAAGAGGCCAGCTAAAAGACCTCACATCCAGGAGTTTTCCGAATCATCGCAAGAACAGTGGGCCCGGTTGGCCAAAGAAAATGAATACAAAGCCAAAATAGGAGAATTGGAAAAGCGGGTCCATGAACTTACGTTTGAAAACAGCGTGCAAGCCGCGACTGACGAGGGTGAGAAAAAGAAATTGTCCAAAGAGAATGAATCCTTACGAGCCTAAATTCAAAAGATGAAGATAGCGGCGGAAAATCCTATTAGGAGTGCCAAAGATGCAAAGCTCATAGAAAATCTAAGGCAAAAAGTGAATGACTACAGTTTTGACCTCAACAAAGCAGAAAAGGAATTAGCCGGGGTTCGAAAACAATTGGCTAAAAATACAGGAGAACGAGCCCGCATGGTTAAGCAGTTGAGAGAAGAATGCGATAATGAGGTCACGGGATTAAAGAAAAAGGTCATTGCCGCAGAAAACAAAATGATCAAATAGGCAAAAGAATTCAAGGTTGAAACAGAGCACTGCTACACAACATTGGCACAATTAGAAATGGACCTGCAACAACTCCAGGAACAAAATTAGCAGACTTTGGAGGCCAAGGCCCAACAGATAGGGCGGTTGCTTCAGGAAAAGGGCATAATCAGAGAGAGAATCCTGGTTATTGCTCACTACATTACCAGGAAATGCCAAATGTGCGAGAACATAACTCGTACTACCTTCTTTTCCTCGGTGATGATATTTGTGAAACAGATAATGAGTGACCTGGATAAACTTCAAGGGGAACTTGCATATAGGCCCGCGGAGAGACCGAACAATGTCCCGCGGGCACCAGGAGCTTTAATGTATTCATAATTTTCATTTGAGTCTATATTTCCTTTTACTAGAGTTTGTCAGTTGTCGGAGTCTGTATTTTCTTTTCGAGTCAGTCTACATTTTCATTCTGAAGTAGAATAGTTGTTGGTAGAGTTTGCAGTTCTTCTTGTCATCTAGAGTCTGTTAGGTGTCTTAATGCGTCAGTCTTGATTCCTTGTAATCAAAGTACTTACTATTAGTAAAATTGAAACTTCCAAAAATATTTTTGCTTCTATTTTGCATTTATTACACTTGGTCTGATTCAGGCAGGGTCATGATACGTAGGCAATCTCCATAGGATCCGACCGTAACTAAATAAAAAAAAAGAAAAGCGAAAGAACAAAAAAGAACCAAAGATGGAAAGAAAGATAGCCAAAGAAAAACAAAAGAGAAGAAAAAAATCCACAACAAAAGAAACAATGGCAAAACAAAAACAAAGGCAGGAATAAAAGAAAAGAAGTCGCAGTCGGGAATAAAGACAGCCGGGATGATGCAAGCAGTCGAGCAAATGCATAATAAAGAAAAGCAGCGTGCAAGCCGCGACTGACGAGGGTGAGAAAAAGAAATTGTCCAAAGAGAATGAATCCTTACGAGCCTAAATTCAAAAGATGAAGATAGCGGCGGAAAATCCTATTAGGAGTGCCAAAGATGCAAAGCTCATAGAAAATCTAAGGCAAAAAGTGAATGACTACAGTTTTGACCTCAACAAAGCAGAAAAGGAATTAGCCGGGGTTCGAAAACAATTGGCTAAAAATACAGGAGAACGAGCCCGCATGGTTAAGCAGTTGAGAGAAGAAGGCGATAATGAGGTCACGGGATTAAAGAAAAAGGTCATTGCCGCAGAAAACAAAATGATCAAATAGGCAAAAGAATTCAAGGTTGAAACAGAGCACTGCTACACAACATTGGCACAATTAGAAATGGACCTGCAACAACTCCAGGAACAAAATTAGCAGACTTTGGAGGCCAAGGCCCAATAGATAGGGCGGTTGCTTCAGGAAAAGGGCATAATCAGAGAGAGAATCCTGGTTATTGCTCACTACATTACCAGGAAATGCCAAATGTGCAAGAACATAACTTGTACTACCTTCTTTTCCTCGGTGATGATATTTGTGAAACAGATAATGAGTGACCTGGATAAACTTCAAGGGGAACTTGCATATAGGCCTGCGGAGAAACCGAACGATGTCCCGCGGGCACCAGGAGCTTTAATGTATTCATAATTTTCATTTGATTCTATATTTCCTTTTACTAGAGTTTGTCAGTTGTCGGAGTCTGTATTTTCTTTTCGAGTCAGTCTACATTTTCATTCTGAAGTAGAATAGTTGTTGGTAGAGTTTGCAGTTCTTCTTGTCATCTAGAGTCTGTTAGGTGTCTTAATGCGTCAGTCTTGATTCCTTGTAATCAAAGTACTTACTATTAGTAAAATTGAAACTTCCAAAAATATTTTTGCTTCTATTTTGCATTTATTACACTTGGTCTGATTCAGGCAGGGTCATGATACGTAGGCAATCTCCATAGGATCCGACCGTAACTAAATAAAAAAAAAGAAAAGCGAAAGAACAAAAAAGAACCAAAGATGGAAAGAAAGATAGCCAAAGAAAAACAAAAGAGAAGAAAAAAATCCACAACAAAAGAAACAATGGCAAAACAAAAACAAAGGCAGGAATAAAAGAAAAGAAGTCGCAGTCGGGAATAAAGACAGCCGGGATGATGCAAGCAGTCGAGCAAATGCATAATAAAAACCGTTAACTGCATAGGTGCATTCATACCCCAAATGTGCGATTATCTATTTGTTAATGCCCTAACCGCTAACAACGTTGTTGTTGTTGATGAGTTCAGGCAAGTGGTTAAGTTGATGGCATTCTGGCAACCCATCCATACAACACCCGCTCTAAGGATACATAAAAAATGGTCAACCCAGAGCTAGAAGCGAGCATTGTCGACCCATCTAGGGAAGAAGAAGTTGTAGATGTCAATGCAATGAGAGAGGAGATGTATAAATTGAAGCAACAGATGGCCGAAATGTACCTGTGACGACCCGGCTCGTCATCATGTTAGTTACCGCCTCGTTTCCCCCATATTGTGTTGCTTTTATGTTTCAATATCGATATTTGAGTTGATCGGGTGGAATTGAGTTGGTTTTAGTTAAAAATGAGGCACTTAGCCTCTTTGAAGAAAAACTTATTTTAGAAAAGTCAACCGGAAGTTGACTATGTGGTTAGAGGGCTCGGATGTGAATTCTGGTGGTTTGGCTAGCTTCGGGGGATGATTTGTGACTTAGGAGTGTGATCGGAATCGAATTTGGAGGTTCGGTGTAGATTTAGGCTTGAATTGGCGAAGTTTGAATTTTGGCGAATTCCGGTTGATAGGTGAGATTTTGATCCGAGGATTGGAATAGAATTCCGAGAGTTTCAGTAGCTTCGTTAGGTGATTTTGGATATGTCTGCAAATTTTCAGGTCATTCGAACGTTTTTTGGTCGGGTTTTTGATTGAATGCACATTTCGGAAGTTTTGATGAAAACTAGGCTTGAATCCGATGTATTTATTGGTTTTAGCGTTGTTTGACGTGTTTTAAGGATTGGAACAAGTTTGAATAAGGTTATAGGATGTGTTGCTGCTTTTGGTTGAGGTCCTGGGGGCCTCGGGGTGATTTCGAATGGTTAAACGGAGGTTTTAGGCATTGTTGCAGGTATGATGTTTCAGCCTTCTGGTATTTCCGCATCTACAGAAAAGGATCCGCTTAATAGGTTCCGCAGATGCGGTGGGGGAGCCGCATAAGCGATCGTCAGTGTCCCAGGGGAGTTTCGCATAAGCGAAAGGTTGGACGCGTAAGCGGATTTTTGACCGCATAAGCGGTTGGAGTAAACCGCATAAGCGGTGCTTGGCATCGCGTAAGCGGTCCCAGTGGTTTTAAGTGAGACCGCATAAATGGTCGATTTTGTCGCATAAGCGGTACCGCAGGTGCGATTAAAGGACCGCAGAAGCTGAAATCGGGCCTTTGTTATAGTGAACAGTGTTCACGAACTTGAAAAAAAAGAAATATTTTAGACTTCGGGAAGGGGCGATTTTGGGCGATTTGGAGAGGATTCGAAGGGGATTCCATCAGGTATGAATTTATAGA